>CM046837.1:16210139-16310139 GCA_025618425.1 Heliocidaris tuberculata
GATATTGAAAGATCTTTTGAAGAAAAAAATTGTGTAGGGAAACTGATTCAAATTTAGAATTTATATTTAATGTAAGAGTTAATACATTTATTTATCCTATCAAAAAAATATATGCGGCTTTGTTAAATATAAAAATAAAAAAGACATATGCATTAAAAAAAAATAGAGAGGGTTTATGATTATTCTGAAAAATACATTTTAATATTTCAAGACCTAGGAAATGTACTTTAATTAGTAGGTTAAGGGAATTTCAATTTAAAATGCTATATGAGCTTATAATATATAGGCCTACTGAGAAATATGTATGCATTTAAATTTTCACTGAGTAATACATGCTCCTTTTGTGATAAAATTGAAGAGACCTATGAGCATTTATTTTTACTTCTGAAAAAATAAAAGTTCTTTCAGCAGAGATTGTTGTGATTTATTTAATTTATTGGATATCAAAAATATAAACTGCGGGAGGGAATTTACATTTGTATAACGTTTTAAATGTAGGGAAGGAGCAGTTAATTAATCATATTGTACTTTTATTTAAGTATGATTTCTGTTTATAGTAGAACTAACAATAAACCCCAACTCCTCAAGAAACTTAAACAAAGAATGCTGGAAAATGAACGAGAGGAAAGAAAATTAGCTGAAGAGGGAGGTATATAATACACCACTTTGGGGAAACTTTCTGATAGAGACGACGAGGCGAATACATGCAAGCAGGGGCGGATCCAGGATTTTGTATAAGAGGGGGCACACAAATGCAGGTTTGTCAACTTTTGGAAAAGGGAGACCAGTATTTTTTTTTTTTTTTTTTTGATGGCCTCGCCAGCTCTCAAAAAGTCGCTTAGTTGGGGGTGTCTACAAAAAAAAAACAACAAAAAAATCGTCAGACCTCCAAAATTCGCTCAGTGGAAGGGGGGGGGGGGGTATGGGTGTCCAGTTCCCCTCCATAATTCTCTGACAAGCAAAAAAACAAAACAAAACAAAAGGAAAAAGGTTTTCGTTCTAAAAAGGGGGGCACAATCGAAAAAGGGGGGAGCACAATGCAAACTTTTCTTTCAAAGAGAGGGGGGGGGGCACGGGACGGATGTGCCCCCCCTAAATCCGCCACTGCATGCAAGTACATCTATTTTTGGTTGAAAAAAAAACCCACAGTGGGCTGGAACGGATGCGATAACACTACAGTATGCTTACAGTATGAATTGTTTGTAAATTTGCAGTGTGTACTTGAGTGTGTGGATGAGGGTCTGTGGGAGTAGTCTAGATTATGCGATTGTGTTACTTTATTTAGTTTTTTTTTTTATTCGGGGGGGGGGGGGGGGGGTGGGAGAACAGACACAAATTTTTCTCACAAGTAGTGTTCTTTGATCATGTAAATATGGAAATATGCTTTCTAAACAGTCAATGGAAAAAAAAAAATCTTTATTTACTGCAATTTATTTTTAAGTCGAAACATCGATCTATAATGCATTCACTTTTGTTATGAATATGTAATAGCCCTAAGTAATATTTATTATATAATTTGTTATGAATGATTTTGTGCATTAGGCATATGTATTTGATTTGAGAGAAAAAGGATGAAAAATATCATTGAAAAAAAATATATTATCACTTGATTATCTTCATCAGCAGGGGCGGCGCTACAGGGGGGGGGCAGGCAGGGGGCGGCAGCCCCCCCCCCCCCCCCCATCATTTTTTAAACCAAAAAAAAAAAAAAAAAAAAGAGAAGAAGGGGGGAAAAAGGAGAAAAAGAAGGGGAAATGGAGAAGAGAAGGCTAGGCCATGCAATTATGACATAACTGTTATAGTCCTATTTGTTATTTCAAGACCCTCGACGTGCGACGTTGCTATACGCGTCATTTTGCCCCCCCCCCCCCGCTATTTAAATACCCTGGCGCCGCCCCTGTTCATCAGCATCATCATGTGCAAACATCATCTTCATCATTTTTCTCCCATCGAGACCCCGCCGCAATTTTACTTTCAACAGTCAATTCCGAGCTGAAACTTGTTACGGACTGGATAAAGGCGAATAAGTTGTCTCTAAACATAAAGAAAACAAATTACATGCTCTTCAGCAATACTCTTCAATCCCTGCCTGGTAATATTCTTTTTGATAACATACCTATATCGAAAAAGCGAAAACTACAAGATTCCTAGGTATAATAATTGACGATAAGCTCTCCTGGAAACCACATACTGATAACTTGTCAAAACTGATTTCGAGAAACATAGGAGTAATTAACAAGCTGAAATATCAATTCCCATCCTTTATTTTGTTGTCTCTTTACTTAACCTTACGTTTTCCATATCTTAATTATGGAATTTTAGCATGGGGCAAATCTACCGCACAACAATTTTACACAGATTACTACTACTCCAAAAAAAGGGCCATGAGGATTATATATCTTATTTATTTATTTATTGTTTATTCGGCATTTCGAAAACAATACAGAAAACAATACAGAAAACAATACAGAAAACAATAACAGGAATAAACATTATAAAGAAAGGACCTGGATCAGAGTTGATGGGGCTGCCTGGGTTTAGAAAAGGTTAACTCAATTACCATGACCCACAGGTCTTCCTTCCCACACCCCCTCAACTTCATCCAGGTCAGGATAAGAAAATTAAAAGAAGTATTATAAATTAAAAGTGAATCACTGGAAAATGGCGGCACATTATGTGTAATAAATGTGACATGGATATCTCAAGCAATATCTCATTTCAAACAGATCATTTTAACATGTATTTACATTCAAGTATGATTGATTATACTATTGATGAAGATAACATACCACTAACCATCAAATTTTAATATGTCATCGGATGTATTTTATAATTCAACTGATTCGCAAAGAAAATTTTGTTCAAAAACATTATTAGGCATTAATTTCTTAATAGTTGTTGAGAATATATATATAACAATTGAGATCAAGAATATCCTTGCAGTTATACAAATAACAATTATGAGTCTAATTAATAACAGATTCAGAATAATGACACAGGCAAGAACCGAATAAAGGTATAGTAAACGAAATCATTCTAGGCAGTTATGTTAACTGTTACAGAAGAATATTATGAAATTTAACGAATAGATAGAATTTCCTGACGAAGAAGAGTGAGAAGTTTTGACATATTTCCAGTTACAATTTCATTTTTAACATGTGAGGGAAGGCTCTCCCAAATAACGGGGAATCTGTGAACTGCTGTTTGGTGAAGACGTTCGGTTCTTGCCCTGAGGTGTTGGAACAAAATGGTATGTTCACTCTGGCGTGGCCGTATGGCTACATTCTCCTTCACCGCTTCACAACACACGATACCGTAAAGAGTTTTGATTACAAAAGAAATCATGAGATATTTTCTCCTTGATTCGAGAGTAAACCATGCAAGGTTTTGGAGACGTTGTGAGTAAGGCATTTCTTGACGCCTCTGATTCAAGATCACTCGTGTTGCCCTCCGCTGAACTCGTTCCAATGCTTCCACGTGTTTTCTTGTGTATACATACCAGGATGGAACTCCATATTCCAGGATGGGCAACACGAGTGATTTGTACAAACATAACAGAGCCTGCTGGGACACGCCCAGGTTATCTCTAACATCCTGACCAGCTCTTTCATAATAATAAAGTTCTCAAAGTGTCTGACTTATACCTTTATAATCTGGGTCAATTTATGTTCCAACTAATCAATAATGAACTTCCAAATGCTCTCTCAGACCTTTTCACAACTAACGATACACTCCACAACTACCCAACAAGACAATCAAACTTTTTCCATCTTCCCCGCACGAGAACGCTCGTAGCGCACAAAACATTCGTCTTTACAGATCCCAAATTTTGGAACAGTCTCGATCCAAACCTTAAAGAAATAGAGAGACTGCACCGTTTTAAAAAAGAACTGAAATCTCTTTTGCTAAAACCATATACTAAAATGCTGCATGGTTGCTGATTTCGATCTGCATGCACTTCGCTTCTCTCTTCTCTCTTCTCTCTTCTATTTTCTCTCTTCTCTCTTCTCTCTTCTCTTTTCTCTCTTCTCTCTCTCTCTCTCTCTCTCTCTCTCTCTTTCTCTCTCTCTCTCTCTCTCTCCCTCCCTTCCACTCTCTATAATTAGTTAATACTTTTATGTTCTCTTCGGTTTCCATCTGCTGATTTCCGTCCTCTCTTTGTTTCTTCTCATCTTAAAGGGATACTTTGGTAGGCCTGCATGGGCGATTTCCGATGAGAGAGGAAAATATACTCGGAGCTTCGTGTCACTTCGATACAAGGACTTCCATCGCACGTGCTAAAACATGTGATTCATATTGGACCACCTCTGAGATAAGACTGGCTTGTGTTTTAAATTTCGCGCGGTGGGAAAGTAATCAAACATATGGAAAAGTAATTACAGAGCCAGCTCTCTGGTAGAGCCTGGGATTAGTTACGTAATCGTGGCGACAACGAGTCGCGGCAGGGCAGTGCAGAAGCGATGGCTAGACTAATCAACCAGAAGTTAACCGTGTTTTGTATTTTGAAATATTTCAGCATTACACTAAACTTGTTTGGGGGAACGAGGTTACAACCAGTTACAAGACTAAGAGCCCGGGACTGGTTAAACCCGAAGTATTCGCCGAGCTCCAGTTCGGTCAACTTCGTGCCGTCCGATCATTTATGACCTTAGTCCGACGGCCTCGCACAACGGGCGTGCTATGTGTACAAGTAAACGAGCCTTTTGCAAATTCCGCACGATTTCATTTCCCCATGAGTTCTCATTAGACTGCCCCTTTAATCTCACAATTCTACTTTCCAGCTCCTTTTCTTTGTTAAATGGGGACCTAACTCAACAAGCCTCGCTTAGAGGTTCCCCCACAAGTGTATATACTGTATGCGTTTATTACCTCTACTGGAAGATGTTTACTATACTGAGCTGTTATTATCTATGTATTATCCTTTGTAGTATGCCATTTGATTTATATGCTTATTTTGCTTTTTCATGTACAAATGTAAACCGATCGTGGAAACAAATAAAATCGAATCAAATCAAAATCAAATCACCATGCATGATCGTCATTGATCGTCATCATCGTCATTGTCATCAGCAGCAGCATCGTTTTCACCATTATCATGCTAATTATCATCATCATCTTCTTTTTCATAGTCAGCATCATCACCATCATCATCCTCATTACCATCAACGTCATTATATATCATTGTCTTCCTCGTCTTCGTCGTCATCATCACCCCATCACCATCATCATTATTAAGCTGTCATTCTTTTCCGTAGAGGGCGCATTACCTCTGACGATATATCATGATCATCAGTATAGTAAATCTGGATTGTCGAAGATCGTACGAGGAACATATCGAGGCAACGCGCCAAATAAATGTACCAGGTAAAATTAATCATGACATGTTGTTTATTTTATACAATTCTTTGCGAATAATTCTTTGCATGAGTGATGTATTTAACGTTGCCTGCCATATGGTAAAGAAGCTAGGCTAATATTGTGTGAAGTATGATATTTTATGGTGTAATATGTTGAAATGCACGGGTGCCCTGCTTTTCGGTAGACGGGATCGGGAGTCGAAATAATCCAGGCGGCTACCTCCCCGCGTGAATCACTTCAGTGTTCCGTAGAAGACTAATATGTGAGCCTGATTGATGCTGGATGGAGTGGGGGAGGCGTGTCCGCGACTCTGCGCACCTAATATTTGACTTGGAAATGAACAAGAAATTTCGATTATATTCTCGTTTAATCATATTTTATTTCTGATAACATTTTGCCAAAATTCTCATCAAAATTTGAGGAAAAGTAACATCAATCATGTCAATGTGCGGCCACTTTGCTTTCCTCATGACATGTTTACAAATAATCAGACAAGATTCAAGAACCATGAGAACAGGCGGATGGCAAGTTACTTAGACTGAGTAAGCGGCACTCTTTTCTTAATCATACACATTATGACTATCACTCAGGTTATCTTAGTTAAGTAGATAACCTTGTACTCCATACATCATAGTCATACATGTTAAATTAGTTGGATTTCAATGCCTGCCATCTTTAAACCTCCCCCATCATGCCCATGTTGATTGTTATCTGTAGGATTTTTCCCTGTCTTCTTGAGGACTCTAAGTCAGTTTGGGTAATTAATTTAATTTAATGGTGAATTCAACTTATTTCTCTCAAATTAAAGTAGGAAGATGATACTACATTTGGCAAATCGACGAATGACGATGTAGTAAAGTGCAGGTATGATCATGATGATGCACTCACACAATTGCGAGGTTATTGTAGATAACCTCGCACTAATTGTACCTTTGTACTGTCATAGCAAGTGTGTGATATTTTGCACATATGTGTGCTGAAAAGGAGCAAGATTGCCGGCCAAAAACAGCCTGAAAATTTCACTTGATCAAGATGATAAAGATCCTATTGAAGAATCTGGCATGAAATTAGATATTCTATCATGTATGTATGTATGTATTTCTCAAAATTTTTCTGATTAATATATATTGGTGTTTTTACCTCTTCAGCTTAGAGGTCGTGACCACCGCCAAAATTGACACAGCCCCAAAATTGACACAGCCCCTAAGTGATCTGATGGTTCCGTGAGTGGGTATGACAATGAACAGGCGGCCAGGTTGCCGGCTGCACTGTGTCATTGACATTGTATTTAATGGTTACATGTACATTGCATTTAACAAACATTCCCACACAACTTACAAGCTTACATGTATCTGTGGATAAGCTTGTACTCCACAATAGCTTTTACGTGTGAATAGGCTTCAATAGCTTTTGTGTGTTAGCAGGCTATGGTCCATTTTAGATCATTCATACATAAGAGGAAAATAATTATTCAAAATTTCTCTTTCAACTCTGAAACCTCAAATTTGTAGCATAGTAAGAGTTGAAGGGTCCCTGAATCAGGTAATAACCAACTTGAGAAAATTAAATCTTGCTTAGAGTAACTTGTTATCTGTTTTTGACAAAGTAGTGAACATTTGACACAGTCCCACTTAGGCAAGAGCATATTAGTGTACAATACATATACTAATCTTAGCACTCATTCAATTTACATGCATTTCGTGATTTTCGGTGTGAAGGATGACATGCTGAGGGTCGTAAAAGTTACTCCAGTTGGGATTTGTTTGTTTTCTCAATATCATTGACTTGATGTTTTGCTTATTTTTTGCATGAGGACAAAGTAAATAGACCAAAGTCTTGTCATAACTATTAGTTGGTGATTTCTTATTTAGTAGGAGTATAATCTAGAATCTATATTTAAAAAAGGAATCCCAAGAAGGAAAATTTTCAAAGGAGTTCTTTTGATTTTCATTGCTGTTAGTGGTCTGTCATGTCTGTATTTTTCTTCTCCCCAAGCTTTTGGGAGCTTTCCAGAGTGCAGAGGCAGGGGAACATTTCATCAAGTGTCTTGTCAGTGATTTTACTGAAAAATTTGCTCTCAGCCAATTTGTCAGGAGCTTATAACAGTTGTAAATCCATCGCTCTTTTTCATTGCTCTCGCTAGAGTTTCAGAAAGGACCAGAGTGAGGCCAAGTAGAATTCATTCCTAGTTTCTCGTCCATACTTTTCGAAATGAGGAAGGGGTCCATATCATCGAAAATATCAAGTAATCTAGACTAACAAATAAATAAAAGGAGGAGGGCTAAAAAAAGGAGAAAAAAAAAGAAGGAAGGAGGAAATAAGAACTGGGAAGTAGGATGGGGATTGTGTGTCCAGATAAAGCTGTCAAATTTATCGTTGGATTTCATGAAAACATGCATCAAATAGAACTAACCACTGGGAATATTTGTCATTTATAATATTGCCCAGCATAAGTTTTAGAAGATTTCTGAAATATTGCAAACATGTAAACTTTTAATTTAAATCATCTGTCCCAATAGGCGGATACCCTTGCAATTTTGTTTGGCCCAAAGACACTCTTAGGCCCATGCAGTAGTCAAAAAGTAACCCCAAATTCGTTATAAGCATTGTTGAATTTACTTATATTTTTCTGATGACTTGATTCAGGGACTTTTCAAATATACTATGCTAGAAATTTTAGTTTGCAGTATGAAAAGGAAGGATTGGATTAAATTATTATCCCCTGCCTCTAATATGATCTAGCCTGGACTAATCCAGGCTAATGCGCACAACACCTGTGGCAGGAAATCTAACAGGAAAAGCTAAGTATGACTACAAGGATATTTTAGATAGCCTTGTACATGTATAAGTGGCCTACATGTAAAGATGGCATGGCAGGTTTGAGTGTATTTCATTTCCTTTTTGTTACAGAGTAAACTGCTCCACCCGTAACCTTCAAGAATGGGTCTGTTATCTTCCATCAAGCAATCCAGTCTTGTCCACATTTGGTTCTTCTGCATCTTTGTGTTCAGTGCCCTCATCGTGACGACATGTCAGTGCTTCACGCTGGTACTATGGCCGTTCAGCAAGAGGTGGTACAGAGAGGCAAATGGTCTCATCATCACCTTGATGTGGCATGGTAAGCTTTGGTGTGCAAGTAGAAATTCCTGTTTTGTTCACAGGATCTCTTTTGTCATCTTATAAAGCTTGTGTAAAAGTGAGATTTGCTTGCATCGCTTATTTTATTATCTTCACCAAAGGTTTTGTGGAGCTTTCCCTAAGTAAATCACTCACTTTCCTGTTATACCTTGTGAAGTACATGTACCTGTAGGTGCTTGGTATCTGAAAGGGTCAGCACTTAAAAAGTGCTCAATAATTTTTTTTCTACATCTCGCATAAAAAAGGGCCCCCATGCAATCCAACTTGGTTGTAGTTGTTGTTGGTTAGTGTTATTACCAACAAAGTTTCATTATGGTTCTGTGGGCAGATTTTTGTAGTACTTATCCTTCATTTTCTTCATGCTCCTTCAAAGTTCATTTTATTTTCCACATACATGCATACTGTCTTCTTTTTTCCTCCAAGTAATGTACGTAGCAAAATTATTCACAAGAATGTAACAAAATTATACACAAAATGATGTGACGAACCATTAAAGGGTACCAATCAGCAAAAAATATTTTACTCTGTATGTTAGAGGTTCCATGTCATTATACTCTATTCAAAATATGGGCTTCGAATATATAGAAGTGATATTACAAATTCAATTATACTCTCTATAAGCATAATAGCGACTCATGACTGAGTAGACTACTCAACGCACCCGTACGCGCTCGCCAAGATAAGGGCTCGCGCGGAACCCAACTTGGAGGTTCGGTTCCGCGCGAGCACCTTCATGTTATCCTTAACTGTTGACCTATAGAATTTCAGATAAAGTTCTTTGAGGTTAATTTTATACTTTCTAGCAGTATACAAATTATTTTTTCAGGTGGTTGGTACACTTTGACATATAGAATGCCTGGTAGAGATTATTTGTTAGCTTATTTTGTACATACCAGATCTAGTTATACACAAATTATTTTTGAAAGGTAATTGGTCCTTTTTAATGACTTATGTGGCAGATTTAAAAATTCACAAAAGATTCATTAATACATGCACATTACACTTTGTTATGATACAGAACTCCTGTGGCTGATAGACTACTGGTCTGGTTCCGAGGTCCATCTGTATATAAAGAAGGAAGAGCTGGACCTGGTAGGAAAAGAACATGTAGTCCTGATCCTGAATCACAGGCAAGACGTAGACTGGCTCGTTACGTGGCAGATAGCAGAGAGATGTAATGTCCTCAGGGTGAGTTCTTGGGGGTTTTGTTGGCAGGCTTCTGAGCTGAAAAATTCCTCACCTTTGGTCCAAAATAGAATGAAATGTGGCTTTGCTGCATTCCAGGGGATGATTTGAGAGGACCAAAGCAAATTTGCATGTTGTAAGTTCCACTGACATACATGTATTTATTAGTCCAAATGTAGTGAAATGTTGCCTCACGGCATCCTCAGGAGGTGGTTCGGGAGCACCAGAGCATATTCGGAGGTGTCCAGGTATAGGCTGCAGCATTTGTAATATCGAGAAACAATTGAACAAAATTTGTTTTCAACCTATGCGCTGCCACGGCCATTGGGTTCCTTCCAAACACTGAATAACTGGTCAAATCAGCATGTACTGAAATGTTTGGGACCACTATTCCTATGCATCTAATTGTTCTGACATTAGAACAAATAGAAAGAAATAACGCCCAGAGTCCAGGCACCTGTCAAAAGTACATGTATGTGGGGTGTGGCTAACAATCACTGCTTTACCAGTCACAAAAGAAAGAAACAAACAAATTTAGTGTAGACCAGGGGAGCGTTTCATCAAGTGTTTTGTCAGTAATTTTTACCGACAACTGTTATAAGCTACTGAAATCCTTGCATCTGATTGGCTGAGAGTAAATTTGTCGGTAAAAATCACTGACAAAACGCTTGATGAACCGCTCCCCAGGAGTGAATTTACTTACCATTGGTGGATGACTTGATCAGGTGCTTTCAACTTTCCTTTCAAATTTGGGGTTTCTGGATGAATACCAAGTATTTTAATGCTCTTTTTTCCTTGTGTATGATCGACCAACGAATATTCCTTGCCAATCCATCATACCCTAATTATAAGCAATAGAACTTGATATGACCATTGCTGTATGAGGCTATACCAAATACCCTTATACATGAGGGGGTTTATTTTTTAGAGGCATTAGTATCAATTTTTGTGATCTGATATTTTCCCCCTAGATTATGTGGCTTTTACTTTCATAATTATTAATGTTGAACTATCACAGATCATTTCTTACTGCTCATTTTTTTTTTTTTAATATTCCAATCAGTCATTTAGATACATGTATGATATTTGATTGAAAATGGAAGTCGTAATTTGTTTCATGTATACATGTATGTACTTTGAACTGCATCTATCTACTGTTGAAAATCACACAGTTTTGTTTGGTCTCTTTCTTATAGCATTAATATATTTCCTTGAAACTTTCAAGTCTGCCTGTATTTTTAGAATAGATGCACTATTCAATCAACTTTCAAAATATTTTACTTTGGGATGCAAAGTCACCGAATTTCCAACATTACAAAATCCTATACTGGATAAGCCCCTCAATTTATTTTCAGATTTTTAACATTGCATTAACCCTTTAATTATTTAAGTGCTAAATTGATCACATTTTGTGCTTCAAATTGGCAACAATAATTTTATCTTTTTTTGCTACATGGTTCAAATAAGGTGTAATGTCTTTGAAAAAAATATACATGGTTACGAATTTTATCGAAAAGTTGGAAGAATTGCTAATTTGGATGAAAAACAATGATTCTAAACCTTTCAATGTGTTGCCAATTTAAAGATTTTAAAGCTTATTCTCATTTCTAAAATTCCTGGCATCAAACGCAATATGGTTATGCAACAAAAATGGACATAGCATGTGCATAAATTTTTGCTCATTCTACTCATGCATCTGGTATATTTTTTAAGGCTCTGAATCAAAAGTTATTGATCCAAACCACAAAATGTGGTCATTTGTCTCAAAAGGGTTAAGATGATAAATAGCATAGTACTTGCAATATAAAGCTGCTGCAAAATGTTGTGTTCCTGAAATGGAGTAGTATGGAAGTAAGAGTTGAATCTGAAAAAAAAAAAGATCCCTGGTGTCAATTTGAATCACCTTGGGTTTTTTTATCATTTTTGTATTCCCTGATGAATGAAATCTGGGAGTGGATTTCAAGGAAGTGTGCTCTTGGGAAATTATCAGACGTACATTTCCATTGTGTAGCATTTCCTAGTTATTGTGACATTTGCCATTTGGGTGCACAGCCTCTGAAGGTTATTAGAAAGTCTGATAACAACAAATAAATTTTCTAAGGAAATGTTGCTCCATAGAGATATCATGTTCTTCAAGTGTGTTGTCTTTCACACTGAGAGTACAGCAATACTGCTAGACATTTATCAAAGAAAGATTCTGTACATTCAGTTATCAATTCAATTTATTAAGCAAGGTGTGTACAACTATTACAGGGGACATCCACCCTTGTATTTTTGTGATTTGAAGAAAAGAGAAATGAGAGAAACATATTAGTGAAAGTTTGAGCAAAATCCGACAGGAAATAAGAAAGTTACAGTATGAATTTTTGAAGTTGTAATCAATTAAACACAATTGGCAACTCAGTGACGTACATGTAGCTTGCGATCTGATCTCCCATCTTGTCTGTACAGAAAATTTCATAAATTTTAATTTTCTTAGTTGTTGATGAAGGAATACATGTTTCATAGAGGTTTGGGGTAAAAGCATATGTGCAGTGATTATCTTGGTTGCATGTATGATTAAATATTTTCTTTAGAAAATAATGGAAATTCATGATATCTTTAGTACTGGGCAAATTGAAGAGGACCTTGGAAGGTACTTTTACGTCAAAGAGTTGCAAATTTGTGTTTGATTGATTAAAACTTCAAAAATTCATAACTTATTTCTTATTGGATTTGCTCAGACTTTAATCGATCTGTTTCTTTAATTTTTCTTCTTCTTTTAAAACCAACTTGATATCAGGTTTGACTTCCTCTTTAAGTATTTCTCTCTGAAATTCTGAACGGGTTTAGTCTAGTACGTGGCAATATGGTCGATTGCTTGACTTTAGGGCAGGTCCAAGCTATTTGACCTCTGACATACAGGGCAAATCAGAGGCTTTAAACCTTTCTATTTTCAAAATGGAATACACAAATTTAGATCTTTTTTTGATGTTTGAATAGCTACTTGGGACCTCTAAAATAAATGACCAAAAAAATTCACATATAGGCCTGTTAATGAGGTTAAATTCTAATTCATAAGCATTGTGACGTACGGGATAAGAGAAAAGTTTATTTTCTAACGAAAATGGTCATTATTAAAAATCTCCTGAATCTTTAAGAGTAAGAATTTCTTTTCTTGATACATCAATCCTACAACTGTTCAGGCATTAGAAACCATGAAGAAAAAAAAAAAGCAAGATCTTACAGTCTGCGTGTGACGTACATGTACAGGACATGTGACGTACGGGACAATTTTGTTCCTATGTAAAACGCATGCAAATAGGTCATTTCTGTAAAAAATACATTATTAGTATAGTATGGAAAACCACTTTTCATGATTTATGATTCATTTACAAACGAATAAGTGTTTGAATATTTGGGAAGCACAAAACTTTACAATTTGTTGAAAGTTTGTGGAAGGGAAGGGGACTTACAAGTTCGAAAAGTGAAAATTCCCATAGACTTTGTACACAGGTTGCCCATGTACATGTATAAAGTCCATGGAAATTATAATTTTTAAAATCCTATTAGCACCCTCTATGTTAATGTTAAATAATGTTAATTATAAGGTTGCTTAGCGAAACGTCGTGGCGCGTAAAAACGCGGGAAAGACGCATAGCACAAAATTATTCAAAATCAAAATTCTATTCCCCGCGTCTTTATGCGGCATTGCGTTTCGCTAAGCTACCTAAGAGAATTATAATACTGAAATAGCTTTAACCCTTTCAAGACAATTGACCACATTTTGTGGTTTGGCTCAATAATTTTTGATCCAGAGCTCTAAAAAATATACCAGATGCACGAGTAGAAAGAGCAAAAATTTCTGCACACACTATGTCCATTTTTATTGCATAACCATATTGCGTTTGATGCCAGGAATTTTAAAAACAAGAATAAGCTTTGAGATCCCTAAATTGGCAACAGATTGAGAGGTTTAAAATCATTGTTTTTCCTCAAAATTGGCAATTTCTGTCAACTATTCAACAAATTTCTAACCATGGTTATTGTTTTCAAAGACATTACACCTTATTTGAACCATGTAGCACTAAAAGAAAAATATTATTGTTGCCAATTTGAAGAACAAAATTTGATCAATTTAGCCCTCAAATAATTCCTGTCATGAAAGGGTTAAAATGATATTGCCATATTTTGACGAGTTTGAAATTTTGATCCTAAAGGGGAGAATAGCTTGGACCTGCCCTGTATTGGGCTTGTTGAAGCCATGTAGTACATCGACTTGATTGAGGATAACACCTGCATTTCTAGGCTGGTGTTGTGAAAACTAATAATCTTGTGTTTTAGGTGTGGGATTTTTTTATTGCCATATTAGATTTTAATTGCGCCTTTTCATTGGTGTTTGTGTGGATATATGTACACTCTAGGCACAGTCATTAAACAATAGCTTGTCCTAAAATCAATTTGATGTGACAAATTAAAATATTGTATCTCTTTTCACAATAAAAGACTAATCTGGGTCTAGCACATGATTTTATGGCAGGTTGTTTGAATGTCTGTGCTTAATTATTACCTTGCTACAAATTTTCCATAGAAGTAGACATCACAAACAGATTATTATCAAAGTCTTTGTACTTTTCCCTTTTTTATTGTTCATCTTGACACAAACAGGGTTCCATAATATCACTAGTGCCCCCCCCCCCCTTTTACAACCCAAATGTTATACTAAATAAGTATACAACTTAGAAAATGTGCCCCATCCAAATATTTGACCCCAAAGGCAATTTTTTTTTTTCAAGGTGGTGGGGGGGGGGGGGGGGGGGCTTGTCAGAGGATGAAATATTCAAAATTGTGCTCTGCCCCCTTTTAGAGAAATTCGGGATCCACAATAAATGAACCTGTTTTGAATTTTCAGAAAAAAATACAAGCTATTCTTCGTAAACAATGTTAGATCAAACATTTTTAAAAACTGGCCGTTTAAAAACTGCCTAAGGCTCTGTAAGGGTTGACAGTAGTATCACCTTGTATCAGGGCTGCACACCATCTCTTTTTCATAGTGAGTCTGGATTGAGATTTTTAGGGTGTGCATGCATGAGCCCCTTGTACAAAGTTTGATATTTTAGGGGTGCAGACTTAGATTCCGGTACCTGCGATGTTGGCTGAGCTAAGCCATGCAGTTATTGCCACTGGTCACTCTGTGTACAGTACTTCAGGACACACAACCACCCAACACAATGGTGTCTGCACAGTGATTTTGACCTCTTCAAGCACACATGAATTCAAATGCAGGAGGAGCAAACCTTTGGACCAAAAAGGTCATAGATTATTTTTGAAGTTTTTCAGGATTATCAAAATGCTTCAAATGGAAAGTTCTTTCATTTGAAACCAAAATTTAAGAGATTTCTCATAGCTTCTTTTTTTTCCCTTGGTACATTTACTCAAGTTAACCTTAACTTTAGCTGTTTCCAGCACCTGATGTTGTTGCTTCTGACTTCACTTGGTCCAACACAATTAAGGTTAGGAAGATGACTTTATTTTTCAAATTTCTGATTTTTTTTTTTCAGGGGGCCAAGAGTCTAATGAAGAATGAACTGAAGTATGTGCCTTTCTTTGGCTGGTCTTTCTACCTCACCGAGCAGCTCTTTGTCAACAGAGACTACGCAAAGGACAAATCTTCTCTTGTAAAACACTTCAAGAACATCACTACATTCCACTATCCTTGTGTTGTGAGTATTTCAGAATATCGTCTGTTGAGTGCCAGAAGGCTTGTTAACCTTTTCAGGACAGGAATTATTCAAGGGCTAAATTAATCACATTTCTTTCTTCAAATTGGTAACAATAATGTTTTTCTTTTAGTGCTACGTGGTTCTAATAAAGTGTAATGTGTTTAAGAACAGTATACATGGTGAAGAGTTTTGTCGAAAATTGAAAAAATTGCCAATTTTGATGACAAAACAATGATTCTTGAACTTCTCAATGTGTTGCCAATTTAAGGGTTTCAAAGCTTATTCTTGTTTTTGAAATTCCTGGCATCAAACGCAATAGGGTCATGCAATAAAAATGGACATAATATGTGCAGAAACTTTTTCTCTTCCTTCTCATGCATCTGGAATATTTTTTAGACCTCTGAATCAAAAGTTATTGAGCCAAACCACAAAATGTCAGTTGTCTCAAAAGGGTTAAAGGGAAATCCAACCTTAAAGACAAGTTGCTCTGAAAGAAAGAGGAAAAATCAGAGAAGCAGATTGAAATTGGACAAGCAATAAGAAAGTTATGAATATTTTAAAGTTGTAATCACGATACATATGGGAATTTCAAGTAGGCCGTCCTCCATTTGCTCCAACACACGAAATGTCATTATTTTTCAAAATGTATTATTCAGTTGGATTTTTTTCTTTCATGAGGACCTATAACAATATGCTATCTCCACTTTATTTTGAGTACTGCCCCCAAGGGTAAAGGTGCTTCGGAGAAAACCGCAACTTAATGATATTTTTGTGTACGACAAATGGGAGAGTTGTCCGCAAGTACAATGTATGTCACAATCGACTCACCAAATTGCCAATTTCAAATTCACATAGATGTAGTGATCTCATTTTTCAAACATCCATAACTTTCTTATTCCTTGTCCGATTTCTTTCAAACTTTCACCATCCTGTTTTTCTTATTTTTCTGCTTTTACACAAATCATCTTGTTACCAAGGTTGGATTGCCCATTTCGTTTAACATAACACCCTTTTGGCTATATGCAGCCAATATGGCCACATTACATACATTATGGTGCATACACATTTGTAGGTGTGTTAGCAAGTCCTGTAGCTCGCACACCAAGCAAATATGCTGATTGTCAAAGGTACTATGAAAATTGTAAAGTAAATAATGTACATGTACACATACTATTAAATTATTTAATTGTGCCAATATGCATACACATGTACATGTAGAGCTCTATCTGTTGCGAAAAATATAATGGGAAATTCAATTTAAAAATGTGTCAGTATTATTTTTATATTTAAAAAGAGAGATAGCTCCAGCCGGCTGATTTGTATTTAACAATTTTTTATTTCTAAGACTATTCCTGCGTCCAAATAGACTAAAAAGGTAGCAGTTTTTTTTTCTTTTTGAAAAATATTTAATTTATATTGTACAACTATTTGATTTTTTTGGTTTTCCTCTACATGCATTGTACATGTAACTCTCCATGTATTTAGCCTTAAAAATGTTGAATAGGACCTTTAAATGAACTCTTGATAAATCTATTCCAAACAATCTGAAATTTGATAAACCCACTGTATTGTTCTCAGTGACTTTCAACTTTGATACTGCATTTCAAATGTGAAGGTCATTTTCAGAAATAACAGGTGATTTTGTCATGAGGTCAGGATATAGCATAATGCATTGAGAGCATGGGCGGCAATCCCAGGGGGATGTGTCCCTGGAAAATTTTGAAGATTGTACAGCAACCAATGTTAAAGGCTAGTCGCATCCTCCCCCCCCCCCCCCCCCCCCCCACCGGCCTTGACAAGAAATCTGCGCACATGATTATTAAGACTGTTAAAAATATGAAGATATCGCACTTTGATCTTTCATATTCTGTTATCATTTCCCATTCCTCTTCTGATAAGCAAAATTGGGACTGCATTGTCATTTCCTTGTAATGTTTTTGTGCTTTGTAGCTTCATCTTAAATATATATGTCAGGTCAAATCTTAATGGTATCTCAAGATAACATATGCTATTATTATTAAGGTCTCTTTTCTTTAAATCCCAAACCAGTCTGATACAAGACATTCACAGTAAAAACCATCCAATGATCTGGATGTATTTATAAATGCCTTTTTTTCTTTGTTGTCCCCATCCTCTTATTCGTTTTTCATCTTAAAGGAAACCAAAACCCAAGGAGAGAATCAATGTTATTGGAAAGTGAGAAGTCAGAGAAGCACTTTACAAAAAGTTTCATTAAAATTGGTTAAAAAATGAGAGAGTTATGGAAGTTTGAAAAGTCTCGTTTTACTTTCTATGGGGATCCTCAAATTGGCAAAATTGCTTAAAAATGGCTGATTTTGTGAACAACTCTCCATTTGTTTTGTACACAGATTTTCAGATTTTTCCCATTATCTCTCAGGGTGCTCCTTGTCTCCTCCTGAACTCGACATATGTGGTGTAAAATACATTTTCCCATATATATGTATATATATATATATATATATATATACACACACACATATATATTTTTGGATGTGCAGTGAACACTATAAATCAATTTTATCAAGACAAGTACAGTGAAACCTGTCTAAAAAGACCACTTAAAGCAGACAACAAAAGCGGTCTTTATGAGTAGGTGGGCCTTATGTACAGGTTCCAATAATACATGTTTCGATGAGAAACACTTCTCAAGGGAAACGAAAATTATGGTCTTTATAGACAGGAGGTCTTTCTGCACAGGTTGTTAAAGCAGGTTTAACTGTATTTGTATTTGCATTTAGTTACAGAACTGTAGTGATTTGTATAGGATTACTTAGAGGATGACATTTGGCACTCCATGATTCAGTGGACTAAAATCTGCGCACGTAGGCGGGATTTAAGCCTGGCTTAAAGTTAGATGCCTTTCGAGAATACGGGCCACAAAGGTTTCTTCTTTAGTAAGTACAACCTCTTGTTTGAATGGGCTTAAGGCATTTCAGACATATATGTCTTTGTTTTCCTTGCGCAGACGTTGATTTTCTGCGAGGGAACGCGGTACACGGAGGAGAAGTACAAGAAGAGTCAAGACTTTGCTAGAGAGAAAGGGCTGCCAGGGTTAAAACATCACCTTATGCCGAGAACGAAAGGCTTCAACCTCTGTATGCAAACCTACAAGGGAAAAGGTGAGTTGAAAATAGAAGGATAGTGAAATTTTTCAACCTGATGAAGATGGTGCTCAGAATGATGCATATATATTCAAAATTTAGATTTGACACGGGATTCTCACCAGTGCATAATACCCTTGGTAATTAGCCAGTTCATAATTAAAATTTGCGCATGTGCAGTTAAAGGTCATTATAAAACGGGTTCAAGAATGTAGCCATCCTGATTGGTCAAATAACACCATGTGACCGTGCAAAAAAAAAGTACTAACGCACGGCGAGGGGACTAACGCACGGCTGATCCGGATCAAACACTAAGATTTTAAGAAAACACTAAGATTGTAGACCCGTTTTATAAAACTTTTAATACATGGTTGTGAGTTCGTACGTTAGTGCGATCCAGCAACACGCAGGTTTTTATCGTGGTGTCTAACACACTCGGCTACGCCTCGTGCGTTAGTACACCACGATAAAAACCTTTGTGTTGCCAGATCGCACTAACGCACTCCCAACCATGTATTAATAGTATATTTGTAACAAGTTCAATTGACCTGTATCCATGTACATGTACGCTATCACTTTGTCTGCACCACGATGTGCGCACCAGTATGCTTTTAAGCAAGTAGCGGGTCCACCAAAAAAAATGGGTGTGTGTGTGTGTAAAAATTGGGGTCCTTTTAGGGTCATTTGTACCATGAACTAACTGGCTTATGCCACCAAGCTAGGGGTACTTTAAAAAAAACACAAAATACCAAGGGTACAGACCAGAGTAATAGATGTATGTCGATGCCCACTTTCAACCTGTCATCTTGCTTTTGGTCCTCCCAAGCCAACTCCCTGGGATGTATTTTCCGGCGTAAAGGCCCAGGTATTTTCACCCAAAATATGATCGCAAAGTCTGGGTGGCCTATAAGCAACAACAGACAAAAACAAACCGCCTCCAAATCCCTGGTCTAAACCACACGTATTGGAATTGATGGGACTAGATCAACAGTGAGCCTGTGCTCCATCTCTATCGATGTAATTATCTTTCAAGTATTGAAATATTTTCATTCATAAATATATCTTTCAGAACTAATAACTAAATGTCTCATTAATATAATTACAAGCACGGCCTCGTATGGTCTTCCAAGGTTGACAAAGCACTCTTACGAGCTTGAGTGACGTGCTGAAATCAGCCTAGAAAAATACCCGAATTTTCTTCCCGGGTCGATTTTATGGTAGTATTAAAGGGGCAAAAGTATTTTCTGTACTATGAGCTATTGTAATGGACGTTACAGCGCTACATAGGCGCTCTGTAAGTTTTAATTTGTCTTTTGAGCGCACCCCTCGTATGTGTAGAGATCGATAGCACCCCTTCACCTCTGCGCTATTTCAGCGCGGTCGTATCCTCGCAGGATCCTTTCGCGGAGATGTGTGTATTTTGTATGGAGAACGGACAGTTATCGCAGTGGATTTTCATAGCACACGTGGCGTGCATGTTATCCTCCATTGTACATGTAGATCATGGTAAAGATCTTAAGAGAGAAGATAGGACACTCCCCCTATTTTTATATAACGGAAGTGGCCTCATGGGGAAGGGCGCACTTCCCCTGGCCATTACATCGGTTCTGGTACAAAATCGAAAGAGTGTCCTATCTTCCCTTTTACGATTTTTGGTCATGGCAAGGACATGTTTCAGCTTGCAAATCATTGTGACAACATTTTCAATTACCTCTTCGAAACCATGATGCTGTATATGTATTTTTCTGTCTTTGGAAATCACTTAGGAACTGTTGATGGAATATGCACCCGATTTTTTTAGAGAGGTGGAAACATTTCCTTTCCAATTTCCTTTGTGATTGAGCCTCAATTTGTGAGTTGCATTCACATTTGATAGTTCCATTCGTAGTCGAACTTTTATAGTAGGGAAACTGCATGTACCGTAGTACTAGTCTACAAAGATTTACATGTTTGCGAGCAGTACGCTTCGTCAGATTCTCTTCCTCTTTTTAAATTGTTAATGACATAAAAGCAAAGACATCTAGAAATAATCGTCTACAAAAAGTCAATACAATAAAAAGTTTGGCCATTGTTTTTTCGTTGTAGATCTATGATTTTTGGAGGGCAACATTTCTTATGCTTGTGATTTTTCCCCATATTTTTTTTTTTCCCAAATGAGTTGTCAGAGTTGGGGTGCGGCCTTCGTGGCGGTGCGGCCTTTAAGCCGGAAAATACGGTATTTCACTCAGTTTGGATCATTGAATACGGCAATGCCTACTTCCAACTTGCAAAATTCCTTTTGTGATGCAATAGACCATGACAAAAACACATACAAGCAGAAACAAAAAAATGAGTTGGTAAATTCATTGGAAAAGTCCTGTGATGCTACCTTGAACATGTGGACCTAGGAAGCTCAAGTTTTCCTTAATATTTTCCAGTGTACACATAAATGCAAATTTTATTTCTAGTATTGCTATTTTAATTAAGTATGGGCTTTCAGGAAGCTTCTTATTACATGTGTATGATAGCATGAGATATGTGTATGAAAAAGTTGCATAGGCCTAAGGTATCATAATCTATTCTAGTGTCGTCTTTCTTTTCTGCTTCCCGTCTAGTTTCACATATTATCGATGCCACAATAGCCTACAAAGATGGTGCTAGGTCTTCACTATATGACTTGCTCTGTGGAAAGAAGTTTGAATACCACGTTTATGGAAGGTGAGTAAACATCAACCGGTATTAGAAAAAGTGTGCTAGCTTTAGTCCAGGTTTACTTGTAGGTGGGTAGATTTAGTTGCACTGACTAATGGAGCGCCAGGTGTCACCCTCCTTGTCCCGTCAAAATTGCATAATTCTGTAACTGAATGGACAGACAAAAATCATGTCAACATGAAATCTTTTTTTTTTTCTTCTCCATTTCAATCACTCATTTTGTTTCAGAATTACAGTAATTTGTACAGGGTATTTAGAGAACTTGACACTTGGCGCTCCATAAATCAGTCGACAAAGTTAAACCAGGCCCCGTTTCATAAAACTTGTTATCAATAACAAGTTACAGTAATTGTTATAAGCCACTGAAATCCTTGAATCTTATTGGCTGAGAGCAAATTTGTCTTAGAAATGGGGCAGTTGTTACTGATAACAAGTTTTATGAAGCAGGGCCCAGGTTTAACTTTGTCTGCCTTTATGAATATGAGCGATTATGTTCAGTTGCATCAGTACAGTCATGATCAGATAGGTTTGGGTAGTTTTTCACTGTTATCTATACCTATAGACAATCTATAGGCAACAGTGTAGTCCCTGTATAGATTGTTTTTTCATTATGTGGATAAAAAGTTTTTTTGTATTGAAATGGCAAACTGACACGCTCCTTCCATTTGTGTCAGAAAAACCTTAATTGTAAATATAGGCTTGAACTTTGTACTGTTTTTTTTTTCTGCAGGAAAGCATTTCATTTTAGTGTGAGTATGCATGGTTCAATTTACTTTGTTATTACATTATTTAAAAGGACTGAAACTTCATCCTTTTACCTAATGAAGTAACACAGAACAAGTTCCTTTTCCACCTGAACCACATATATTGCTAAATTCGTTTGTTTTGTTTCCCCTCTCCCTTTTACTTTCTTCTTACTTTCTTCGCTCTTCCCATTCCCTTCAGTATTCTGTCTCCTCTCTCACATGCTCCTTTCTCTCTCTTTCTCATTCTCTCTCTCTTTCTCATTCTCTCTCTTTCTCATTCTCTCTCTCTTTCTCATTCTCTCTCTTTCTCATTCTCTCTCTCTCTTTCTCATTCTCTCTCTCTCTTTCTCATTCTCTCTCTCTTTCTCATTCTCTCTCTTTCTCATTCTCTCTCTCTTTCTCATTCTCTCTCTCTTTCTCATTCTCGCTTTCTCATTCTCTCTCTCTTTCTCATTCTCTCTCTCTGTCTTGCCTTTCTATTTATCTAAGTATCTTTCCTCTTTTCTTCTCTCCTTCCTCTCCGTCTCTAATACATGTACCCCTTTCCTTCCTTCCTGTTCCTTCCAATATTTCCCCCTCTCTCCCTTCTTACTTCTTTCCCTACATTCCTCTTTCAACCTTTCTCTCTTCCCTCTAATGATAATAATAATAATAATAATAACAAAACTGTTTGTGTATAGTGCATATCATTGTTGGGTACCTCGAGATTGATCTTGATCTCGAGATCGGCATCTGTAACCTCGATCTTGTTCTTGATCTCGAAGGTGTTGGTCTTGATCTTGATCTTGATCTCGGAGCTTCTGTTCTCAGAATTTTCGCTCGAGATCGCTCGAGATCAACATTGTTATTATATAAATTATCAAACGAAAAAGCTTTTAAAGTTGTTCACCAATCGGGGAAAAAGCGACTCAGTGTTGGGTACCTCGAGATCGGCATCAGTAACCTCGATCTTGATCTTGATCTTGGACATATCTGATCTTGACCTCAGATGTTCTAATCTCGATCTTGAGCTGCGGATCTTGATCTTGATGTGGATCTCGGACTGTCTGATCTTGATCTTGATCTTGGTCTTGATCTCGGTCTTGGACCCAACGCTGGTGCATACCACATTGTGATAATTATAATGTCCCTTTGCGCTCTCTGTTTATCGATCTATGTCGATCTCTTCCTATCTTTTACTTGATCTACCAGTGTATCTCTCTCTCATGCTTTCCCCTCTTCATCTCTCTCTCTCTCTCTCTCTATCTATCTATCTATCTATCTCTATTTATCTATGTTTCTCTCCCTCCTTTTCTCACATTTTGTTTTGTTTACCCTTCCTCAGAGTATTGCCCCTTGACGAGGTACCGACTGATACAGAGGAAGCAACCGCTGAATATTGTCATGAACTCTATAGAAGAAAGGTATGAGCAATAAGTGAAAAGAAAAGGGACGAAATGGATATGCTTGTATAATTTAACCTGAGAAAGAGGTGTAAACTTCCTTTCTCCTGTGATCAAGAACTTGCTGTATATATTTTATTAAAACATTTAAGAAAAATGATCAGTACAGCAGTGGGTATAATTTTGTTGTTTATGTCCTGGCAATTCTTATCTTTGATGACATATAGGCTCTTGTACACCATACATTTTTTTGGTGCAATTTCAGTGATAATGATTATTTTCCATTAACAATTTGCTATTCTGCTTGCAAACGGATTCTTATAGTAAAGGTTAACTACAACATACATCTCTCTCTGTGTATGTATATTTTGTAAAATTTGATAAAGCAATTTTTTATACAGATTTCATGTCGATCACAAATATGTTCTTCAACCCTAATAAGCTATTTCAGAGGTTTTGAAGACTGGGGGGGGGGGGGGCATGATAGCCCCCCAATAAGATCTCGGCTATACAATGTCCGATCGTGCACTTAGTTAATGGTAAATGTACAAGAACGTGTAGTTAAATTTTTAAGAATTACCATATTCAAAAATTAATGCTGTTTAGTTATGCTAATATTGTAATTTTTATGTATTTAAAAAAATTATCATTTTTTTTTTTGGTCTTTATGGGCCTCCAATGCTCTCCCATTTGCAAAATATGTGAAAGGAAGTTATTTAGTATGTACATGTATAATTTGCAATGTTAAATTATGCAAATTGTAAGCATAAATTAATTAATTTTTAGGACATATTTATTTATATCTATTTCTTATGTTAATTATTGTTTTATTCCCTTTGGTTTCTATTGTTTTGTAATTTGTTGCACTTAGTAAAGTTATTTTCAACGTCAGGTTTTAATTCAGGTTTTAATTGCTCAAGACATAGACTATGCGCAGTAAAATGAAGCAACACATTAGAATCCTCCCAAACCCTATGCATTTTAAATCCTCCCAAACCCTATGCGTTTTACACATAAACAAATACGAATAGGCCATTTTTGATTGACTGGTGATGTTTAAATGTTACATAAAACCATAACTGCCGAAGGTATGTACCTAAATCTGGTGTAAAAAGATGCACTCGACTCTACAAAAAAAAGTCGTGCAGTCGCGGGGCAAGATCTTCAAAACTGAAAGTAATCACACAATTTGCGGAAGGGGGGCATCATGGCCCCTCCCCCCCCCCCCCCCCTTTAGGGTTAAAATGTGAAAAGCACAGGCCATGGAAAATTTGTCAATACAGTTAACTCTGCATAAGTCGACCTTCCCCAAGTCGAATAATCGCCTTAGTCGAAGCAATTTTTCAGAACAGAATGAGCAAAACGTGTGTTTTTTACCTCTTCTAAGTCGAATTTCGCCTAAGTCGAACAGATTTCTGTGGTCCCAAGAGATTCGACTTAGGCAGAGTTACCTGTACTTTGTCAAGCTCACTCCAAGCCTTGCATTTTATCTCCGAAGGACGAGACGTTCCAGTACTTCCTGGACCACAACACCTTCGAGGGCTACGATCCGGAGAGGGCGCACCGCTTCTTGCCACCCTCACCCACCCCTAAGTATGTGATGGCCTTTTGGTTCCTGGTGCTGGGGATTCCCTTGATCTACTATGCCTTGGTCACACTTCTCTCAGGTTCTACTCTTCTCATTCTTCTGGTGCTCGGAGTCCTCTATGCAGGTTAGTGACATTGGCCAGTAATCATAACTTTAGTCCGGTTTTGATTTTGTAGGTAGAGTTAGTATAATGATTTATGGAGTGCCAAGTGTTAACCCTTATTACTTATTATCCCTTTTCGATTGTGTCATTACCTGCGTTAATCGAGCCTTTGAAGGCATTTAACCCATACGAAAGTTGTTGAAAGTATTGTTTGCACTGTTCAGTTTGCAATCACTTTTTAAATGATATCACTTTTTAATGACCTTAACCCTTTCAGGACAGGAATTATTTAAGGGCTAAATTTGATCACATTTTGTTCCTCAAATTGGCAACAATGATATTTTTTCTTTTCGTGCTGCATGGTTCTATAAGTGTATTGTCTTTGAAAATAATATACGTGGTTAGGAACTTTGACGAAAAGTTGAAAAATTGCCAATTTTGATAAAAGGCAATGATTTTTAAACCTCTTAATGTGTTGCCAATTTAAGGATTTTAAAGCTTATTCTCTATTATAAAATTCTTGGCATCAAACGCAATATGGTCATGCATAAAAAATGGACACAGTGTGTGCAGAAATTTTTGCTCTTTCTACTCATGTATCTGATATTTTTTAGGGCTCTCAATCAAAAGTTAGTGAGCCAAACTACAAAATGTGGTCAATTGTCTTGAAAGGGTTATAGACCTTACCAGTCACAGACACGGTCCCAACATCAGAAAATGACGCTTCATGTAAGCTGGGTTTTAGTCCACCTTTAGGAATAAGTGTTGGTGTTTAGCTTGCAGGTAGAGTCAAATTTGTTTTAAATAGCGGCCACCTGTACAGAAAGATCACCTGAAAAAGACCTCTTTTCTTGTCTCCTTTGTACAAACTCTGCCACAGATAACAGGATGTTAGCCTTCATTACCAGCTGGTTTACCAATACTAGCATCCCATTATCTGGTGCAGTCAATCGAAGCTTGTTATCCTATTCATGTGCTTTTTATTTCAGCTTATTTTTATTATTACATTTTACTATGATGGGTGAAAGACAAAAAGCTTTATAAAGCTGTTCTTTGATTTCATATTATAATTATAATCTCTTTATTAATGGGTATGCTTATATCTTTTACAAACATAATGTATTCTGCGGTCAGATATCAGAGCTGCTACAATGATAAATTATATAAATATTTTGTTACTTTTTTTTTTCTCTTTGCCTCCTTCTCTTCCTCTCATCTTCCTCTTATTCTCCTTCTCATTATACCTTTCTCCATTTTCGCTCTCCTTCTTCCACTCATTCTTCCTCTCATTTCCCTCTGCTGCTCATCCTTCTTTTCCCTCTTCCCTTCATAATATTCACTCCATTTCAACCTACTCATTCATACTTTTCTTCTTTATCTCTTGATTTTAACTCTCCTTCATTCTACCTTCCTTCATCCTTTCTTCTGCTTTTTTTTTTCTCTGTCTCATGTCCATCCTCTCTTCCTCTCCTCTTTCCTCTCACTGTATGTCTCTGTTTGCCCCCTGCTCTTTCTCTTTCCCTCTTTTTCCCTGTTTTCCTCTTTCCCTCTTTTCTCTCTGTTTTCATCTTTCTCTCTTTCTCCTCTCTTTCTCTCTCTCTCTCTCTCTTTCTCTGTTCTTATCACTTTTATCTACCATAGTGTTTACCTACACCAAGTCCATTATGAATGTCACAGTGTCGTCCAAAGGCTCTAAGTATGGTAGCGTGAAGAGCAATGGCAGCCAGGGGGTTAACAATGGCATAGGGGATACCACAGACACAAAGGTAACATCAGAGGACAAGAAGGAAGATTAACCCATGGGCAGCCATGAGAGAGAAGGGTCTGCTGTTGTCTCAGGAGCCGCAAGAAACTAGTAAATGCTGAGCACAATGTAGAGAAAAGTACTTGGTTTCAAAAGACAGTTTACTAAAGTATTCCAAATTTATAGATTTTGTTTTCCCCCTAGAACCTCTGGTTATGAACGATGATGAAATATTTCATTCACCCATCATGTTTAATGGGGTAACCTCGCTAGTCATAAGGACTGCTATTCATAAGGACCACTTATTCATAAGGACCGCTATCCATAACGCGTGACTAAATGAATAGCGGTTTTGTACGAATAGCGGTCCTTCTGAATAGCGAGCAAATCATAGACAAATTACCTCGCTATTCATAAGGACATCCATTCATAAGGACCACTATTCATAGGTACTCATAAGGACCACTATTCATAGGTACTCATAAGAACTGGTATTCATAACGCATGTTAAATGAATAGCGGTTCATATGAATAGCGAGCGAACCCCTGTTTAATAGCCTCTATCTGGATGGAATCTGCCTTCATATAGATTTGAAGTTGGTATGTTGGGCAAGCCTCAGATCCCTTTTGTGGTAAAGAGCACCTAAAATTTGAATACGCTAGTAGACTGATCTGTTGAGAATTCTGCTTTAATATTTGTTATGCAATGATTGTTAACTACTTTAATATTTATATAATATTGACTGGCCTTGAGGGGGATATCAGAATATATTGCTCGAGTCGTAGACTAGGGCAATGCGGTTCTTTTAAACGCAATATTTTCGATATTCACCGAAAGTACAGCCAGTCAGTATTATTATTATTACCTATATCATGTATATGCCTATTTTGTAGCAATTACAAACCTGTCTGTTTGCCTGTCAGTCCCTCTGATTTCAAGTTATTCATACAGGTATGTAATCTGGGCCAAGCAATTGTGACGTAAATTGTTACCGCGCATATCCATTGTGTAATCCTTTGTACACTTTAGCGCGTACACAATACTGCCTGTGTGCACTTTGATAAAAGCGCACTGACAAGAAAGGGTGGAATATGGTAAATGTTGCCCCCTTTTTTAGTATATTGGTCTATGGGGAAAACCCGGAAGAGTGCAATATGGCAAATATTGCCCGCTCCGATTACAGATTTGGAGTAGTGCACCAGATGCGGCTTTTTATTTTGCAGCTAAAAGGCCTTGTATAGGTAATAATGATCGTGAATACTGACTGATGTTAACATGTTGAATACCAAATCCAAGATAACTTGGGACTGTGGTCTATGGAAAATGAGCATTATACCAAAACAATAATATTGTAATTAACATTTGTAATGTATTATCAATGGACAATAGTCCTACATGTACCATATCTTTCTGAAGCAATTAACTATGTATATTAACAAAAAATATAGTTGCACCTGGAACTTTTTTTTATTTTTTATTACATACTCCAGGCTTTTATCTGTGTGATGTATTTACTCATTTAAAAAAAAATGATTGAAAATGTGATTATTACAACATGATAACAACTTAAAAGCTTAATGACTGAAAGCATAGCTACCAATCATTCCTATTTAGTGAGGAATGGTTCCTATTTTGGGGCCTTCACAGTAGTGACATGAATCATAGATTCCTCTCCTTTTCTCGATGCTTCTGTGTTAAAGCATGCAATACACACTGCATTCCTAATTTTGCATTGAGATATTCTTCTTTGGAAGGTTTGCAGGTAAGTGCAATTGCAAGCATATGCCCTTAATCGTATCAGTGGTTAGAGAATGGATATATGTGTGGTTGATATTGTTTATTTGTCATATGTACATGTATGCCTCATGTTGGTCAATATTCATGTTGCCAGGAGCATTTTGGGGATTTGCTATAATTATAATGAAGTTTTATTGCTGTCACTTTAAAGATAGAGTTGGGATCTGGCCATGCGATTACATTGTGAAAGAAACTGTCTCAAAGTAATTGGGAAAGGTTGACAATGTCTACATAGGAGTTTGTGTATACTGGGAGTGGGAGGTTTTTGAATCAAATTTCTTATCAAAATGATAAGAAATTGACTCAATCTCGCTGCAAAACACATGCACTACACACAGAAATGAATGTATGGGACTGTGCACACACATGGCATGAATGTTCGGCCCGAACACTTCAGCTCTTTCTGGTCATATTTCAAATATGAGGGCATTTGAAGATAAATCAAATTTATTTCTACTATGATGTTATTCCAAACTGTCATAAAAGAAATAAGAAAGCTCACAAATTATTTTTCACCTTTCCCAGAACTTAACCTTCTCTTTTGTGTAAAGTTATTGGTTTTGTTTTTACCTGAGCTCTTTTAAAAAAATAAATTTCCAAAGTTCATTTGGAGTTTTCCATAGCTAAATTCCTCACTGCTCCTTTGTATTTTTTCTCTCGGGTCAATTATGATGAGATGAAATAAAACAGTATAGTATGCCACCTTGCAGTTGCGGCATCTTGAAGACAACTTTTCATTAGACATGACAGTAGCTATGAGTAAACAGTAAGTAAACATTTTTTAAATGTGAAATTAACTCTGTTTAAATGTATTTTTATGCAATGGGAGAAATTGAATATCATTAATATAGAAAAGATACACCTTGTAAACCATGAAATATTAGAATTTTTAGCCACGTCACATGTAAGGTCTCCAAATACATTGGGAATACTTGAAAGAAATGTAATATTCTTGAAAAATTGCCAATTATTGGCAAAATTTTTATATACATGTAAGCATGCTCTTTTCTAACGAGGGGAAATCGGAATTTTAAATAAATTGCAAAATATAAAAAATTTTGCGATTTGTTAATGACAGCCAATATTGCAGCAAGAAACTTTCGCGAATTGCAATAAATTTATGCTGTTTCAATTGTGATTTGATTATTTCGCGGCATGAAACTTTAGCGAATCTAGACCACTCGTGAAATTCGCGAAAGTTTCATGCACGCAAACATTTCTGGTTTTACAGTATCAATTTTAATTAGAAATTGTTTTGTGTACATTGTTAAAGTGTTTATTTTGTCTTCTTTTGATCTTGATCATGTCTAATTGTAAGGCCTCATTTTTATGAAATTTCTGTGAATCCTCAGATCAATATGTACTCATAAATTTGAAAGCTTAGTCTTGAAATGAGAGGTTGCCCAAGTGCCATTTGACCACCTACAATTATGGGCAACCTAAAAGTCCTTAAGACTCCTTGCTTTGTTGTCTGGGCGGCAAATAAAAAAAAAAATCACCTTTATTATATTTATTATTCCATGTGATATTAATGCAAAGTTACTTCAAAAAGTTACAATTTTGGCAAAATGAGCAGTCGTCTTGGTTGCCAGGCTGGCTGCAACACAAGTGCAAAAGAATTGGGAAGACTGAAATGATATTGTTATGTTATACTTACCTTACACGAGAAAATAGTGACTGGTATTTCATAATAAATTCTGGTTACTGTTCATTGTACATGTATGTAGATTGTGTCTTGAATAGAATTTTTGCAAGTGATATTAGACTTGGTTTTGATTAACATGTGATGCTATTTTCAGTGTGTGATTTGTATTTTTGATGTGATCAGAAGTTTATGTGATGAATCAAGAAAAAAAAAAAAATCGAGACTTTCAATCAAGACTGAAATTGTTTGTTTCAGTCGTTATAGGACTTATATATGTGGTTATATGCTTAATATTTTTTTATTTTTTTATTAATTATGAGAAAGCAGTTTTTATCCTCCCAATCATATACAATGCAAATATATTTGCTTGTAAACTGCTCATAGCTCATGATGTCATAATGAGTAGTTTTCCCTCCACCATCGTCACCCGTGAGATTTTTGTTGAAGGTGAATAAGTACATGTGTACGTTACAGTGGAAATTTTAAAGAACAGAATGGCTAAAGTATTCGGATCAAGGGCATTTTCAAAACCCTATTGTATATCCTGTAGAAATCATGTTCAGATTATGTAATAACTCACTGTTATGTTCGCACATTTCAATAGATAATGGACAAGGCTAATGACATTGCATTTGGTTGAGTTTTCTGCAGTCTTTGCTCATCATGTGTCAGGACAGGAATTATTTAAGGGCTAAATTGATCACATTTTGTTCTTCAAATTGGCAAAAATAGTATTGTTCTTTTAATGCTACATAGTTCTAAAAGGTGTAATTTCTTTGAAAACCATATACATGGTTAGGAATTTTGTAGAAAAGTTGGAAAAAAATTGCCAATTTTGATGAAAACAATGATTTAAAACCTCTCAATGTGTTGCCAATTCAAGGATTTTAAAGCTTATTTTTGTTTTTAAAATTCCTGGCATCAAACGCAGTATGGTTATGCAACAAAAATGGATATGGTGTGTGTAGACATTTTTGCTCTTTCTACTCATGCATCTGATATATTTTTTAGAGCTCTGAATCAAAAGTTATTGAGCCAAACCACAAAATGTGGTCAATTGTCTCGAAAGGGTTAAAAGCACAAAATATTCTGGTGATATCTCAGTGTAAGTACTCACTATTATGGTTGAAATATTCTACTCCAAATTCTCACAACGTACCTATCTGAAATCTGAATGTAACAAAGTTGTTGTGCGTACAAATCATTTATAATGGCTGGTCAACCTTGAGGATTAATCAAAGAATTGTTAGGAGAGTGCTTTTGTGTCTTATTGACCAATTTGGTACGTTATACCTGATGGCCTGTATCATAATGCATAACAGTATTGACAAGTTCCAAATGAAGCTTGTGGCTTACGATCTTAAACATTATATAAGTCTATTTTTTTTTTCTTTTATACAAGTTTAATGTATGCACATTGGGAAAATGGGTGTTATTAATGGGTCATAGGTTGGCCGTGTTAGTTTCATAATTGATTACATGTAGTATATTCACATAGTTTTCATACATGTATTTGAATTCAGATTGATATTGTTAATACTTTTTTAGAGTTTCTCCTCTTTAATTTTAGCTTGACAGAAGCGTGGTAAACCATTGTAAAACAAATTCACTTGTTGCCTTATTGCTTTTGAAGTGGACGACTATCCTTTATATCCTGAGTACAAGACTCAGGAGGGGGGGGGGGGGAGGGGCACTGGCTGGTTGTCTCTCCCCCCCCCCCCCCCCCCCACCACCCACCCGCTCTCTTAAATCTGTCAGTGAGACCTATACTTCTTTACACTTCACCACTGATATATTTTGGGTTGGAATGCTGCAAACTAAATAATATACCTGAGCAGTTTGAAGAAAATCACTGCAAAAATTAGATACTCTGAATTCCTTTTGGATAGAGAACATGTGTCATGTCAAAGACTTTATTAAAAATTACTCAGTGTACAGACTTCAAATTTGTAATGTCTCAAATGCTAGTTCAAATTGGAAATTTGCATATTTTAGCTGTACTATGTAATTCATACAGTTTGTTCAAAACACAGTCTAGAATTCAAGTGTTAAATCACAATTCAAAAGGGTAGATGAGTTTTCAGCATATTAAAAATGTTTACATGTCTTTTTAAAATATGTTTATTTCTTGATCCAACAAAGATTATACCATTTACCATTTTGAAACTTTTAATAATGCACAATTTTTATTCATTCTTTTTGGGTGCACTCGTTATTATTATTGTGCCTTTTTATTATGCCTTACCATATCTTGTTGCAACAACATTGAAAAAAAAAAATTGTCACCGTGATTAATACACGACAGTTTATCACTATTTCGAGGTAGAAAATTATGTTTTGGGGAATATGGTCATAAATCCCTATATCTGTGAAATGTTGAGGTGAAATATGACTCCATTTTAAAGAGAAATCCAACCTTAATGACAAGTTGTTCTGAAAGAAAGGGGAAAAATTAGAGAAGCAGATTGGTAAAAGTTTGAATAAAATCGGACAAGCAATAAGAAAGTTATGATTTTTTGAAAGTTGCAATCACTATACATATGGGAATTTCAAATTGGCCCAATCGGTAATGTCACTGTGATGTAGTGGCGGACAACCCCCATTTACTGCAACACACAAAATGACTTAAATGTCATATGTTTTCAAAATGTATTACCCAGTAGGATCTTTTTCTTTTATGAGGACCTATGCTATCTCTAATATATTTTGAGTACTGCCCCGAAGGATAAGGCGCTTAGGAGAAAAAAAAATATTTTAGTGTACCACAAATGGTAGAGTTGACCGCCAGTATGTCACATTTGACTCACCAAATTGCCACTTTGAGATTTGCATGAATTTAGTGTTCTCATTTTTCAAACGTCCATAACTTTCTTATTCTTTGTCAGATTTATTTCAAACTTTCACAATCCTGTTTTTCCTGATTTTTCTGCTTTCACACAAAACATCTTATTACCGAGGTTGGATTGCCCTTTTGGCCCGAATGCACAAAGGAGGTTTAAACCATGGTAAGGTTTAAACCTCCGTAAGCGTACTGAAATAAGCGTTAATAAGCGCACATTGCCCGTGCGTGCGCTCAAAGAAAATATATGATTTGATCGGATTCCGTGCGCACGTACGCTTAAAACCCCCAGGAGGGGGTTTAAACCATGGTTTAAACTAAACCTCCTTTGTGAATTCGGGCCTTTGTGTCCAAACAATAATAGTGTGGAAGCAATAATTATATTTTGTATTACCAAGAAACATGAATGGATGGCTTTATAGATATCAACATGACTGCGGGATACATTACAACTACATGTAAGCATCGTATACGAATGGTCCATCATGACATAATTTTTAGTTTTTATTAGAATGAAAGCAGAAAAAATCAGATAAATTGGTTAGTAAAAATGTTGTACTGATGACTGAGACTTTTTAACTGCCATTGATTTGGTATTACTGTATGGCTTATTTTAACCCCCCTTTTTTTTTCTTCATCTCAATTAACATACGCAAGTTTTTTTATGGACACAAATTTTCTTCCAGCTCTTCAGTCTGACACTGTCGATATGATCGATACGATGATAGAGCAAGCTCAATAATTTCTTGTGAATTTTTTTATTTCTATTTTCATTTTTTTTTAATTGCACTTTCTGATGGTATCCTTGATAAATATTTGTTTCGTCAAACTTCAGAAATATTCATTGTGCGTTGACTTTTTAACATAAGACTGGATATACATGTACAGTTACAATTATTACGAGTGGCAAGATGTTTATATCAGTGTGAAGGAGTATTAGCATAATATACCTTGGGGAGGGAAAAGGGGAGAGGAAGGAGAGAGAGAGAAGGAGGGATATGGAGAGTGTAATAGTTGTTTTGTTTTTTCTGATTGTTCGTGGGTTCTAAGTGACAAAATTGTGACTTCACAAATGAATTCAGACGGGGATTTGATAGGTCATAGTCAAACGTTTCGTCACCGTTTTCACGAAGTGGCCTCGTGCGCGCAGCGACAAAAGTAGATTTCGAGAAAAACGCATTTTAAAAGTTAACGTTATTCAAATTGTGATTTCGGGGGTTAAACGTAAATTTTCCAGCATTTTTTTTTTATAACGACATAGTACAGAATTTTACTATTCTGCCCATATACTTTTTGTTTACAATAAATACATAATCAAGAGGGTATGCTGTTACAAACTGTGGGGACGGTTTGTGAAAACGACGCGTATATGGAATACGCATATTTTCGTTTTCACGAACCGTCCCCACAGTTTGTAACAACATACCCTCTTGATTATCAGCTCAGTATGTATTTATTGTAAACAAAAATTATATGGGCAGAATCGGTAAATTCTGTACTATGTCGTTATCAAAAGAAATCCTGAAAGATGTACGTTTAACCCCCGAAATCACAATTTGAATAACGTTAACTACCGTTTTCACGAAGTGGCCTCGTATAGCATGTATAGTGCGCGCAGCGACAAAAGTAAATTTGGAGAAAAACGCATTTTAAAAGTTTACGTTATTCACCTTGTGATTTCGGGGGGATAAACGTACATCTTCCAGGATTTCTTTTGATAACGACATAGTACAGAATTTACCGATTCTGCCCATATAATTTTTGTTTACAATAAATACATACTGAGCTGATAATCAAGAGGGTATGTTGTTACAAACTGTGGGGACGGTTCGTGAAAACGAAAATATGCGTATTCCATATACGCGTCGTTTTCACAAACCGTCCCCACAGTTTGTAACAGCATACCCTCTTGATTATGTATTTATTGTAAACAAAAAGTATATGGGCAGAATAGTTAAATTCTGTACTATGTCGTTATCAAAGGAAATCCTGGAAAATGTACATTTAACCCCCGAAATCACAATTTGAATAACGTTGACTTTTAAAATGCGTTTTTCTCAAAATTTACTTTTGTCGCTGCGCGCGCTACGCGGCCACTTCGTGAAAACGATGACGGTTTAATCCTCGTATCAGAGTGTTGAGTTGTCTGGAGGGGGCGCTCTTGCAACATGCGATACATTACAAATAGTGGTATTTAAGTGAGGGGAGGGAGATACAAAGAGGCAAATACAGACAGAACTAGGAGCTAGCGCTTCAGATTATATTCCGTTTTAATCCATCATCAATTGTATTTTTTCCCATAACAAATACATGTCAATACTTGATGTGTTTATGGACCTTGAAATTCATACTTTTGATGTTGAAATCTTTTTTTTTTAAACTGAACTGCAAGTCTAAATAGTTTCAAGACGGGAAAAGTTACCGTCATGGCACACAGTATTGTTTTCTTTTGACACTTCTTTTTTAACGAAAGCAAAGAAATTGACAAAAGGTATTTGTAAAATGACAATCGAATATAAAAAAAAATGTATGTTTGAAAGTCGAAGAAAGTTCAAGGACTTTCAACATTCCGATTATTATTCATTTATTGGCTTAAAGGCATGCATGATTTGCCATATTCTGGACCTCGACAGCGGACAGCACTCGTCCGTAGATCTTAACTTCGTCAATCAAGCCATAGAAGTACTCAGCGGACGTCCCAACACCAGCTTGACCGATAGTGACCGGGTTATTTTTTGCCGGGATAGGACCGCTGCAGCAAGCAGGGTTGGTCGCTGTCTGCAGCTGCCCGTTGAGGTAATACCGGAGTACGGACCCGTTGTACGTCATCATCACGTGGTTCCAAGTATTCTGGGCTCCGACCAGATTTTGGTAGTCCCATGGCCCGGTGGGAGTCTCGAAGATGCTACCGCCCAGCATCTGACCGCTGTTCTCCCTACCCATCCTGACCTCCCAGCTGCCGTGGGTGCCGTAACCGTTGTTGACGATGCCTTGGTAGTTTCCCCAATGGCCGGTGCGTTTGAACCAGACGCTGACGCTGAACTCATCTCCCCATGCGAAGTTGGCGAGGGATTGGACATTGATTTTCGACGCGCCGTTGAACGACGCGGCCTGGCCGCATTTGCCATCCGCGTAAGTAATCGTGCCGTGCCAGGTCCCATCGCGGTTGTTACCGGAGCTATCAGTGGCATCTCCCTCAAATGGGAAGTATGCTAGAGAAGGAAGGGGGATACATAGAGAGAAACGTATTGAAATATCATCACATACACTTTGAGCATATAACTTGATTATTTTGAGATCCTGTTGCAATCAGGGAGACAGCTATTATTGGGGAATAACGGAAATCTCCGACAACTTTCACACGATCGAGTCATTGCGCCTGACTTTAAACCACGCTGCTCGCTCAGCAGCTGCATATACGAGGCGTCATTTGCTGACTTATACCCCATTTATGCTGGGAGTTAGACCGCCCCAGGACCGGTCCAGGGGGGGGGGGGGCCTAACTCCCAGTATAAATGGGAAAGAAGAATTTAGGGCGGTCCAGCTAGGGGTGTCCCAACTCCAGTATTAACACCGCGTAAACCGAAAATCGATCGTATACCGCTTCCGGGTAAAAGTATTTACTATGAATGAATGAATGAATGAATTTCATAATACTGCAGAAATCTGCCATTGACATGACAATTGAAAGTACATGTATACATAGTTCAAAGATCAAATACAGATATAATCAATAACAATTTCAATGTAATCAGGAGTGAAAATTACATTTTAGTCAATAGAAAAGGCAGTACCATGGGAGAACCTATACAAGGAAAAGCACAGCTTGTTAAAACTAGGTTCCCCAATTAAAGAGAATTACAACATAATTATGTATACATTTACAGATAATCATGGCAGTAAGGAGACGAGACAAGATGTGCGTGGAAAAAGAAATAAAACACATAAACATCACTAACACGAGCAGCAGCCTGTTGGGTAATGGGTTTATAGTAGTAGAAAATTCCGATACACAGTTTATGTGTAAGTATGATATAAAAAAAATGTCTTGAAGCAAGGATTTTGTTCTTGTTATGTTTAGACACAGGCAGAAAAGCAAATACAATTGTTATGAATTTATACTGTAAGAGCTAATTGGGTAATATTTAAGATTTCTTCTAAAATATTTAAGAGAAGAAGCTTGCTTTAGATTTGAATCAAGATGATTCCAATATAAGGGCCCAGTGTAAATGTTTTCTGGGCAAGGTGAGTACGAAGAAGTGGTAAATGAAAGAAAGAGGATTGGCGTGTAGAATGCCTATGTATTCAATCATTCGTTTTGAACATTGATTGCAATACATGTACCTGAGGCAATTCATGAATTCGTGCTTGATACATTGAACTGCCTAACTGGTAATAAAACAAATCGTTTAGTTTCAACACTTTATTTTCAAAGAATGATATTTTAGACGGAGCTAGTCTAGGCTTTTTCAAAATTATTCTCATCACCCGTTTTTGTATGACTAAGAGTCTATCCAATTGAGACTTAGTAGAGTTGCCCCAAGCAAGAATACCATAATTTATGAAGGGTAAAACCAGAGTGGAATTATTGGAATACAACAACAGTAATACATGTGAGGGAAACAAGGATTTCAATTTGTTTATAATTATACCAACATTTCTAGAGAGTAATTTTTTTAGATACACAGTCTGTGGTTTCTAAGATAACTTATTATCAATAAGTAAAACAAGAAACTCCTCAACCATTTTTATTGTGGTGTTTTAAGTAATACATCGCCATCCAGAGATGAGATTAAATTACTAAATAACATACGAGTTTTTTTCTTCCAAACTGAGAGATAGTCTATTGGCACATACCCAATCATGCACAAAATTGAGCTCCTTATATATTAGTTTGTTCCAGAAGCAACTTGGGATCTTTGTTAGAAAGAAATGCATTTGAATCATCAACAAATAATATGGCCGATAACACACTGGAAGTATTATGAAAGTCATTTATATATAAAATAAACAACAAAGGGCCGAGGAGAGATCCCTGAGGTACCCCACATTGAAGTTCTTTAGTTACTGATTCACATCCATTGATAATTACATATTGTTTCCTATTATGAAGATAACTTCTGAACCAGTCAAGGGCTTTGCCTCTTATACCAAGTCATATATAGCAAAATATTATGGTCAACCATATCGAAAGCATTTGAAAAGTCCAGAAAAGGTCTAATAGTGTGTTCGTAATTTTCAATGGCAGTTGCAACCTTATGAATAAAATGTAAAATAGCATGGAAAAATTGCAGAATGTTTTTCTCTAAAACCAAACTGGACCACTCAAGTATAAGACAAGTTTTCATGAATTTTAGATATTGAAGGTAATAAAGATATTGGTCGATAATTGTTTAATTCAAACTTGTCTCCTTTTTTAAAAAGACTGGAACAACTTTTAATTAGCTACTTTGATTTTTCCTGGAACAACACCATTCACCAAAGAAAGATTAAAGATATGTTCCAAAGGAATCATAATTTCATCCACTATGTATTCTTTACTAACAGCGCACATCGCACCTTGATGGTCGTAAATGGCAGTAGAAATGGACTTTAAGCCCGCGAGGGGGGGGGGGGGGGGGGGGAGGTATTTCTCATTGAGGCCTGTACGGCATCCACGTCCATGACTTTCTGAAAAGCGTCCTAAACGAGGAATTAAGTCGAGAGGTTTTTGATACCCTATTCAGGAAGAGGAGCGAAAAATTTAAAAGTAGGAGAAAAATAAGACAAACAGGTCTTTAAAAAAGTTTGAAGAAAATCGGACAACTAATAACAAAGTTGTGATTTTTTTAGTGACATGAAATACTAGGGAAGACTGCCAATAGACAATTGGCAACTCGGTCATTAGTTCTCGACGTCATTCCCTCACAACTCAGCAATTCATTTGTTTACATCAATAATATAAAAAAATAATTTTCAATTTTGTCCAAGAAAAACTTGAACCAAGTTACATCAATAGTATTTTTATGTTTACACTTATACAGTTTAAATATTATTTTCTGTAAAAATCATGAAAATAGACCTATGCATTTTTCATAAAACACGCATAAAAATGAGTGATTATGAAATTTTAAAAACAATCTCAATGTTTGAGTTCATTAAATATTTGTGAAGGTGTATACATGCATAAACATAATCTATAAATATAAATTTGTTCAAGTTATGTGGAAATCATATTCTGGTACAAAAATTGAGAATTTGTTTTTCTCAATAAAAACAAAATAATTGGTGAGTTGTGAGGTAGTGACGTCACAAACATCGAGTTGCCAATTTTTTTAGTGGTTTTCATTGTTTTCTCTACTTTTCAAATAATGATAATGATACATAAGATTTCTATGGCGCCATTATCCATTCGATTATTAAAATGCTCATTAAAAAATAATAACTTTCTTATCATTATCCGCTTTTCCTCAAACTTCTTTAAAATGAATTTTATGATTTTTTTTTAGATTCTGTTTTTATGGTTTTTCTCCTAAAATAATCAAAACCAAGTAATTCTTCGACCGAACCTCCCTTTAAAACGTGAAATTTCTATCTATCATGCATGTGTATCAAAGTCAATATAAAAAGGATAACACCGTGTCTTTATGCACCGCTGCATGGATAGTTATGGTCTTTGTGTACTCACCAATCAGGCAGTCGTGAGGGCAATTACACGACATTACTGTCGACATCGTCATAGAGCTCATCGTTAGGAATACGATGACGATGGGGATCGATGATGACCTACTTGAGTTTTGAAAGAGAAAGAGAGAAAGAAGAAGAAGAAGAAGTGAGAGTGAGAGAGAGAGAGAGAGAGAGAGAGAAAATAAAGAACATTGTTTATTTAGTGTTAGAAATTGTTTTGAAAAATAAAGGCAAGAAAAATGAGGTGAAAACAATCAAGAACTTAAACGCTCAGATCAGTAGGCCCTCGGTAGGCCTTGAACCTCGAAACTTGAATGAGTATACTCTCCCAAAAGCGAAGAAGACGCTGTCCTGGAGAGGGCTGAACTGAGGCCTACAGTATACCACAAAGAACTTGAAACAGTTGTGAGAAATTTCTTACTTAATACTGCCCTTTCATCATGTTCGTTCTTAATTCTTAATACGAACACTGTTCCACAAAATCTAACTTCCCAATTCAAGAATCCTCCTTGAATTTCACTAAAAAATGACAACCAGTTATTTGTCCGAATATTTTCATGGACACTTGAATCAAATTTGGGGGATCAAACTGCTGCTCCCTCGAAGATAACAGTGTGTAACAGGCCCCTGAGAACGATTTTTTTACTGGGGGTGCTGTGAGCAGAATTTATTTTGTTCAGTTGCTTATCTAGGAATTATGGCGCCCGGGGTAAAAAAAAATAATAATTTGTGCCCCCCCCCCCCCCAAAAAAAAAAAAAAAAATTATCGTCATCATTATACAAGCGAGGGGCAAAGTGTCCGAGCGGTAGATTTTTTTGGGGTGCATTTTTAACGCCCAAAACGCAATTTTTTAATGCAATTTACCCACGGGATAATTTGCAATTGAGCACTGCGATCGAGGGGTAGAGATCCAAATTTTGAACATGGACAACTGGTTTTCTGTTAACTTCCTTCCCAAATGGGGCGCAACATTAATGGAAACCATTAAGAAATGGTCGAGGAATTCAGGAAGACAACCGAAAATTGACATTTCTTTGAAATGTTGAACTTCTGCAAAAGCGATTTTATACACTTAATCCCATATTGGGGTGCAATATTTAACAAGAGAATAATGAAACTTAAATGACGGCGAGCAAAGCAACGAGCAAAGCAACGAGAATTATTTATCAATCTTGAGCCCTTCAAAAACACTATACTATAGTATCCTATACTGGGGAGCAAAATTACGAAGTCCTGGAGCAAAATTATGCGAGGAAGCAAAGCAACCGAACTTAAGAAAATTTTAGCATTCTAAACCCTCCAAAAAGTATTTCTAATGCATTTAGTTACCCTGCGGATTGGGGGCGCACAATCCAGAATCATCTCAAGTTTCTTCATTTTCTCCTCTTTTCTTTCTCCCTTTTGCGTTTTAGCCTCCTTTAAGTGTTGGCCGGGGCACGTGCTCCTCTGTCCCTCGTAGATACACCACTGATGTTATTACATATTGTTTCGCTAAGTCAAAATTTAGGCGGAATGGGGGGGGGGGGGGTGCAGACCCTGAAATCGACGTTGCCTGCAAAGATAACATTTATCACTGTTTATTGTAGGTCATCCTTCATACCAATGAACCAGGGTTGGCAAGATTGAAATCAACTTTAAATCGCCGTGCCAGAAAAGCACCAATTTGAGTAAAAAACAAAGAAAAATACATACATGTTGCTTTTGTTGATGCGAAATTTTAAAAAATCACTCAAAAATCATTGTTTGATTTTTCTTATTTTGCCTTAAAAACTCATCCAAGTGAGAGTTGATGTATTTATTTTGTATAGGAACAACATTAAGGACTATGAATCGATTTAAATCAAACAAATCTGATTTTTTTTTAGAACCCAGCAATACCCACAATTTTTATTATTGTAGTTACATGTACGTGGAAATAAGGAAGGAAATCCATTCATAACGTGACAAAGTGTGTTGTCCTAATTGTTTGTGCGAATGTGCGAAGAGAGAGAACGCAACTGAAAATGTGAATATAATTTTTCAGGTTCCAAACTTTAAAGGCACTTCCTGTATTATTGCTCTGGGCAAAATATGACATTGCCCCCACCCCGACCCGCCATACTTACACGAAACTGCGAGGGAGCGAGGCGACCGAGTGAAATTGTTTTCTTTATTTTTAAGCCTTAAACAGGCAAATTTACTGACAGAAAAATTCACAAGCGAGCACTGCATCGACCGGTACAGTTTCGAAATTTTGATAAAAATTGATAATGGTCTCGTATTCACTTCTTCCTCAGTGATGCGCAATTAACCGAAAATCAGGAGAAATTTAGTTATGCAACATAATGTTTACAATTTCTTTCAAATGGTGAACCTTTGAAAATACTACATATATCTTTATTGGGGTTGGGGGCGCAATATAAAAAAGAGATAATTGATAACATGGGGAAAAAGCAATGAGAATAACATTTTTTTCTTCAATTTTGAACTTTTTAAATAGCCAATATTGGAGTGCAAAAATAAGAAATCCTGAAAGCAATACATGTGAGGGAGCAAAACGACCGAGCTGGAGACAATTTTCGCATTTTGAACCTAAGAAAAACTCCATTTCTTATGCACTTTACCATGCGGATTAAGGGTGAATAAGCATTATTTTTCCCTTTCTTTTACGTTTTTGCGCCCCTGCTGTAAGTACCGCCTGGGGCAACTGCCTCCATAAAAATCCGGGTTGCTGCAGCACCCCCAGCATCTTCAACCTTCTAGGGGGTGCTGCAGCACCCCCAGCACCCCCGTCTCCCGGGGCCTGGTGTGCAATATACTAGTACTCACCTCATATCTGAAGACTTGCTTGTCAATGTTCTTGCTACAACTTTTTCGAACTCTGGCGAGTTGTACTTAGGTCGTGTAGCTGCTAAATGTATGTTGGTTACAAGCTAGGCATTTATAACTGAAAAGAAACTTGATCATGTTGATCCAGGATCATTGTTCAGAAAAAGCCAGGAATATTCTTGAAGTGGGTCTCGGGTGACGCGCGTGCACGTGAAAAAACAGGAACTTTTAGGAGAATTTTACAGGAAACGCCCTTGATCCCTATTTAGGCTTATAATTATCATTTGTTTAAACGGTAACGAGTTCAGTGGCCCAAATTCACGACAGAGGTTAAACCTACATCATAGTTTAAACGACTGATAACATACCAGTGCGCTCAAAGAGTGGAAATTAGAATGTACAAAAAAAGTTAAAATATTTGCAAAAATCAAAGAACAACATTTTATTTGTATTTATTTACTCATTTATTGGTTCATTTAATTAGAGTACTCTTTTATTACACTGATTTGTTTTTCTCTAATTTGTAGACATGATATTGAGACAAAATAAATTAAAATAACATTTTATAAATCAATCATTAAACTGATACATTTTAACTCAGACGGAACAAGGTATTGACATTTCTCTCAGTTTCTTTCAATGCCACGTTGTAAGAATTGTTATGCGTTCCAGATATAAATAATGTAAATACATATATTTCATCCTCGTACCGAAAAACTTGTTTCTTCATATTAGTAATGCAGGAAATTGCTACTAGGCTTGTCTGTAAATCATTATTTTGTAGTTTAATCAATGTTACCCTACTATTCATTTTTCTTCTCCTCAGAACCAAAAATAATATTTTCTAAATTAAACTCGGTTTGTACACAAGTGCCTTCCTGATTATATTCACTTTGCTCTTCCGTCTGAAATTGTTTTTACTGATTTTACAAAAAAGTACAATATCTCAAATGGAATAGCCATGTGAGCAGCATACTCGCCAAAGCAAACAGGCGGATCTACATGTTGAAACTACTCAAAAACTTCCAGCTTCTCTGGAAGGATCTACTAACCGTGTACACTGGCTATGTTAATTAGGCCAGTTCCTGCGTGGCATCCGGGCCTTGGCCAATCATCAAAGTGCACAGATTGAACGAGTTCAGAAGCGGGCTTTGAGAACAGTATTGGGATATCGATATACATGACATATGAGAATGCCCTGCAAATCGCACAAGTGAAATTACTTGAAATAAGGAGACATGATCTATGTGCCAGATTCGCAAAAACGCTCCAACAGTCACCCATCTTCAGAGCCTGCTTGCCTCTCAGACAGAGTACAAGGTCACTCAGAAGAATTACTCCCTATGCTCAGATCAGATGTAGAACCGAACGATATAGACTAAGCCCAATCCCATACCTTGTAAGGTTGCTAAATAAATCTTAACTTTCAGGATCCATTGTTATACTTTGCAGACTTTGTAGTGTTTTATACTACATATTCGAGCTTTCTCTCTCTCTCTCTTTCTCACTCTTCTCCTCCTCTCTCTCTATTTTTTCTGTCTCTCTCTCTCTCCTTCATCCTTTCTAATGCTTTATATCTCTGTCCCTTTCTCATTTTCTTTCTCTCTCTTCTCATCCTCTTTTCCTTACTCATTGCATTTTGTTCACAGATATAAATATGATGCTATAAGATTATTGCGTCTATATTAATTGTGTCCTTAAAATAATTCATTTGTTATGTTCCCTAATTGTATGTTCCATTAACTAATGGTTTCAACAGAACTTTAATTGTATATTTATTATATCATTATGAAATATAACGGTGATTATCACATTTTGATAAAATATCCGTATATACAAACTCTAATATACGAAGCTACTTATACGCTTACTATCTTCTTTTCGTCCGCCTTTTCCTTCGTCTTTATTCTTCCATTCTCATGTCTATTATCTATTGCTTATTTCATCTGACTCCGTGACCTCCTTTTTGATCCTTTCGCCTTCTTATTCTTTTTCCCCTCCTCTTCCTCCTCCTCCTCTCCTTCTCATCTTCCTCCTCCTCTTCCTCCTCCTCCCTCTTCTTCTCCTTCTTCTTCTTCCTCTTCTTCTTCTTCATCCACTCCTTCTTCTTCTTCTTTGGATGAACTTGAGATAAGCAGAGGTGAAATATACCATCACTTAACTGCAGTCACAATCACCTTTACCATTGTCAATTTGCTTTATTAATTTTTAATGCATATATATTTTCGTGATTATGTTGTTGTAATTTATGTTTGTTCTTCTTGAATGCATTTCCTTTTTATTTGTAAAAATTTGTACAATTCAGCCTATTGGCTGCCATACAGATTTTCAATAAATATACCATTCAATAAATATCTTATTTCTCTTCAACAAAATAAACATTTTTCGTAACTATTTTCATATACAGTCGTTTGTTTAAAAACATAAAAACATACAATGAAGATACATTGATCAACTATCTGACTATATAGCCTATCAGGAGTAAAACGGAATGTCATGATCTTTCTGAACTTGTGAACTTTTAGGGTGTTATTTCTAATTCGTTCCCACTTCAAGCAAATTGAGGGCATACACTTTGTTTTTCCGAGAAGTGTTTTGTAGATATTTCTACATCATTGTAGATCAGTAAAAGTATTTTGATAAGTGTAGGCATTAATTATTATTATCATTATAATAATAATGGTGGCTTCTTTTATAGCGCTCAGGTCCGTCGCCGTGACGCTCGATCATGACGCTACAACATCAGCGTTGCCAGGTCCAAGCTGAACAAAATCACCAAACGGCACATGAAAAATCACCAAAGTGGGCCAAAAATCACCAAATTTTTAAAATCACGATATTTCGCCATGTTTACCCTTTGTGAGGACTGATATTGGCCAAATATAACTTATTTACATCTTAAAGCATGTTCGTTTTGTTCATTTCAACACTTGCATGGACAACGGGGGAGCGTTTCATGAAGAGTCTTGTCAGTGATTTTCACTGACAAATTTGCTCTCAGCCAATCAGATGCATGGATTTCAGTAGCTTATAACAGTTGCCAGTGAAAATCACTGACAAGACTCTTCATGAAACGCTCCCCAGGACATGTCAGTCACATGCGAGTACGTAGGTCTGTGTGTGTGACGTGGGTGTATGTGATATGTCATTGACGTTGTCTGGGACATGCGCATGTACATTTTCTATGCATCAACTATAGTACAGTAGATTGTAATGTAGCGTTGATTATAAATTTAAAAAGCTTCAATTTTGCCTTTTGTACAAAAAGGTAAAAAAAAAATCACCCAAAAATAATAAAAAATCACCAAATTGACGTTTGTCACCAAATCATTTTTTTCATCACCAAGGCTTTCCAAAAATCACCAAATTTTGAAAATTTGGTGATCAAAATCACCAAATGGCAACACTGTACAACATTAAGGGATCGACCACATTGTTTTCTTATTTTACAATATTATGCACACTATATATATATATATATATATCCAAGCCTTACTCCTCGACGCATTGAATATTAAGACAAATAGTTTAACTTCAAATCAAACTTTTGTTCACATTCTTCAACGAGTCAACAAATTCCCCTTACCATCAATCAAGGAAGTCATTAATACACAGTGGCGTATCTGAACCCTGCCGGGGGGGGGGGGTGGGCAAACATCCCAGCCAATTAGCGGTGATCAAGAAAAAAACTTTCTTTCCAGGCCCTAATTAATTGTACGTAGGAATGGAGTTATAGCTGTTTTGCGAGCGAGTGCAGTGAGCGAGCAAATATTTTGGCCTCTTTCCGTTTTGACTGAAAGTGTTTGGACAGGTTTAATTCTGAATAAATCATAAATGAACTATTGATTTGTATGTTTGAATCTATTTCAGATTCTAATTCAATACATAATGTAAGAGTGGCGTTCTAAATCGCTCTGTTTGGCATGATACATGCCCTATATTTGCTTAAACCTTGTTTGACGTTTGGCTTCAAACTTGACAGTTTCTTTAAAATATTGTTTTGCGAGGTCCCATTGCGACCGAATGAGAACGTTAAAAAATAAAATCTCAATTTGATTTGTGAGATTTTAAGAGCAGTTTGGTTACAATTTACTTCGAAATAATTTATCCATAATGATTGAAAAGTCAGTTATCTTTTTTTCTTTCTTCATGTGCCCCCTTGCCCCCTTCAAATACGCTAGTGTTGATATATCTGATGCCTCTTTCATGCCAAGATCTAAAAAAATAACCCTTCCCCCTTTTTTTTACCAATGTAAATAGAGCTTTTTTCCAACAGCGCAATAGAGCGGATTCGCTAATTACTTGTTACCCTCTGCTAGACTCAACAAAGACAAATAATTCCTTCCTAAATGGATTAGCGACCTTGTGAGATAACGTTTATCACAAAAAATAATGCAGATTGTTTTGTCAGAAACGACTGCACATAATTATCTAAAACCATTCTTTGAATCCATATAAGGGGGTATCTCACTGAGCGGCGAATGCTTGCGAATGTAGCAAATTTGGGGTTTCGTCAGGGTTCGTAAAATGTTGCAGAGAAGTTCGCAAAAGAGTTTTTCTAATTGTCGCTAAGAAATTTTGAACATGTTCAAAATTTCTTTGCGAATGAATTTTTCCGCAAACAGTTGCAAGCGTTTTCAAAACAGTCGTAAGCCTTGCAAACGGTTCTAAAACGTGTCGCTAAAGTTCTTTTTGATTCGCCAATGCCACAGCGACCACGTGACCATGGCGCTAATGACAGAGACGAACCCTGATTTTCGCCAACATTCGTCAGAAAAGTTGGCGAATCCAAAAATCGCAACGTTCGTAAGCATTCGCCGCTCAGTGAGATACCACCTGTCACCTGATGTACTAAAAAAAAAAAAACTCGACATTTGAAAAACCCTTCTTCATATGTGCCAACAACTTGTTTTCTTCTTATTTGGCTTATTTGGCTTATTTTTCCAAATAAGATTTTAAAAAGCTAAATTTCATGGCATTCATTGGTTTAGCTGAAGGAACTGTAAGTGACTTTAACAGATCATTAAACTGTGTTAACAATAGCATCAGTTCTGTAACAGAGAACCGTAATATTCCGTTTGATCCAATTGTCACATATGCTTTGCTTGAAATGTATAATTATGTTTTGCATACAGTTTGCACAATTATCAGAAATACAGCGTGCCTCCCAGTAAAATTTTGAATTATGACACAACGGGTAGTGATGTTTTTGACGGGTTCCTGCTTCCATATTTTCCAGGGTGCAACTGATAACTAAAACCCGGCTAACTCGAGGCGTCACTTGCTATGACCGCGTCAGTGACTTGTACGGTCTTTTGCGTGTCATGAAAGAGTGTTAACGCTTAAAAAGTGATTGCTGAATGAAATTTGCAATCAATAATTTCGATAACTGGTGTATGGGTTCCACGGCTTGATTTGTAATGACGCAATCTAAATGACGCCTCGTGTGAACTGGGCCAAATTATACGAACCGATTGGTTGTACTCCAGTGTGACTGAGGCTTTAATAAGAATCTCTCGAGAGGCCCACCTCTTTACACGGATCTTTGATACCGGGGGGGGGGGGGGGATGTCTCATTGAAACCTGTACATCATCCGCGTAAATCACTTTCTGAAAAGCATCCTAAAACGGGGATTGCAGTAGGAGTAGTTTTGATACACTAAACATGGAAACCCGTCTGACATCACTGATTTTTATACCCTTAACGGCGATTTCCGCGGATCTTCTTCTTATCACCTCTGAATTTGATACCCTTTATCTTGATTTTTGCTGTTTTGATACCCTAAACACGTAACCCGGGTTACGCGCCTAATGCTGAAAAAGTATCCACCCCCCACCCCCTTCCCGGACTTTGATACTCATGGGGCTACCTGGAATTTCATGGGTTTTTAAAAAATTTTTATCAGTCTTATGCTCAGAATAAAAATCCATTTTACGAGTTACGCAAAATATGCAAGTAAGCTAATACAGCATTTGATATACACTCTCTTTAGACAAGACAAATTTCACAGCAGTCGAAAACATATATGTCTAACAAAACTGTAAGATAGACTTGCTACACCCATCTCCCCACAAAATATCCGAACTCCTCGAGTAGGGGTACGTTTCTCGAGGCTTTGTCCTTGTATTACAAAAGCAAGGCATATTATTTCAAAATCCGTTCTATTCGTTTGGGGTTAAGTCATTTGTCTTTAAATTAATGGTAAGATTCTTTACCAATTCCTTCCAGAAATATTCCTGTCCTCTCACGTCCTCAGTCCAGTAGAGATAGGACCTACCATCTCTGAGATACAACCTCGCCAGGAAAGGAATCTCACCATCTGGGATGTCTTCAAGGAAGACAACGACTACGAATTCGGTCTGGGTGTCACTTACGTGGTCCATGGCAATGCGAAACTTGAGCATGAACCAGCGATCGCGCACGGCGGCTCTGCTGAGCAATAGGATGGTCTTGTAACTCCGGCTCACTACGTAGTCAACTGAATCTAAGTAATGCATACCCAGCACGAGATCTTCGTCACCAAAGACGTTCCGCTGAAACTGTGGCAATCGTTCTTCGAGAGCTGGTCGGAGATATTCGCGAATCCACGTTTCGTCATCGGAATAGAGAATGATATTTACGTCAAACTCGTAGTCTGTGTGATCCCGAGCGTCTCGAAATTCTTTAAAGCCAGGAGCTGCTAGTCTCAGGAGAAAGAGTTTATACCTCAACTGCCATCGGTTGTGGCGCACGAGTACAGCTATGACCACAAAGCAAATTACGGCGAGAGGAATCAGAGAAATCGGGCCAAAGTTGGGCGGCCTACAGATATCATCTGGATCAAACTCAGGCAGAGGTTTGTCGCGTAAAGGAGATAAAGATTCTGCCGAACAAACAGTTTTGTCCTGGTTCCTGAGCTTTGGTGATTCACCTAGCCAATCCAGAAGCCACTTTAGATCACAGTTACAATCAATTGGGTTCCCTGATAGATCGACAGATAGGAGGGAAGACTCGATATGCTTGAAAGTGGTATGACTAAGAAGTTTTAGTCTGTTGTTTGCTAATGAAAGTATTGTAAGCTTTGGATTGTTCGAAAATATTGCTCCATCGAGATAGGACAGAAGATTTCCTTGCAAAGTCAGTGTCCTAAGCGAAATCAGTCTGTTGAAGGAAAGTGGATGAAGGCTTGAAATACCACAGTAGTCCAAATAAAGCTCTTTTATAGCGGTGGGTTGCTGGAAAACCCCAGCTGGCAAGCAGGGTGCTTTACCTGTACGGCCTAGATCCACATTGCTACTCAGGTCCAAAATCGTCAAGTTAAAGAATCCGTCGAAAAGAGAAACACTGGTCGTTCCATCCCACACATCAGAAAAGGAAAGTAATGGCCCGCTAAGGTTCAAATACTTAAGGAAATGTACATGTGTTAGGGATTCTTTTATGTCCAAATTAATGCCCTCTAACAAACGGTATAGGGAAAGTGATTTTAATGTCGGGGTGTCCAGTTGCAAATGATGAATATTACATTCAGACAGATCTATCTTTTGAATGTTATCAAGTCCCGTGAAGGCTGTTAGTTCAATAAAAGCGAGGGGTTCGTTCCAGCTTAAATCTAAGAGGGTTAGATATTTCAACCCGTGAAATGTAGATGGCGAAATTCGTGGTAATGAATTTCCACGCAAGTTCAGTTCATTTAGTTTTATAGTCCATGTATCATTGTATGGATTTATATGTTGTATATTGTTGGACTCGAGGTTCAGCATTCTCAATGCTTGCATTCCTTCAAAGAAGACTGGTTCGATTGTGACTATAGGCCTTTCATTCAGTCTCAGAATAAACTGATTGAGTGATGTTAAATTTAAGAAGACGTAAGGATAAAGGGCTTTCACATTGGATACAGACATAATGAGAAGAGAAAGAGAACAACCGCGGAGAGGGTCAAATTGGTACTTGCAATTGAAAGCCCTTCAATTTTAGAACGGGAGGTCCCGATAAATAGGTTTCTGTAAGCCGGCAACGTCAGATCATAGTATCCAATCTTCAATAACCGTACGTGTAGAGATGCAATCACACTGGGATCAACTGATTTGATGGGGTTGTCGCCCAGATGCAAAGTATCAATCTGACACACTATATTGAAAGCTTCCGCCGTGATGTGTTCAGTCTGATTTCTCTCCAAGGTAATGAAATGCACCTTGTTACTTGAAAGATAAAATGTATCCAAATCTGTGCTCCATTTTAGAATGTCATTAGGAAGCGATTTCATGTCCGACCTTCCGAAATCCAGGGGCCTGTAACATAAAGAGATACAATCAATCTTACGATCAATTGTAACTCTTCAGTACATGGTTTGCCATAGACTTACGATTGATATCAATCGTAAGATTGATTGTATCTCTTTATGTTACAGGCCCCAGGACTGACAACTCACTTGCCCACCTGAGTAGGCCTGTATCTGGAAATACAAGATAAGGGTTTTTGGCCAGAACTAATTTCATCAAACCCTTGAGAGGGTAGAAAGTGGTATGTTCTATCCATGGGCGGCGCCAGGGTATTTTGATAGGTGGGGCAAGACGACCTAAAGATGACGTCATATTTTTTCTCCATTAAATAACAGGGGTAATATAGAGTTATATGTTTAAGACCTCTTTTTTTTAATACTCCTCTTTCTTCTTTCTTCCCTTTTCTTCCCTTTTCTTCCTCCTTTTCTTCTTTTTTCTATTTTTTTCTTTTTTCACTACTTGAAAAATCATAGGGGGGTCGGTCGCCCCCTCTTCCCTCCCCCCCTGTAGCGTCGCCCCTGGTTCTATCACTCTGATGTAGTTGAAAGAAAGATCCAAGTGTGTTATGAGAGGGTATCTCTGAAACGAGGAGTTCAAAATGCAAGCAAGAACGTTGTTCAACAAGCTAATTAAGTACCTCAATGTCTACGAAAAGATCTTGAGGAATTGAATGAAGATCTTTATTACCGCAATCAGCTTCATTTAGCTTATGGTCCTGATAACATTCTTGAGTACTCCCTGCCTCTAATGTTGCGGAAGACGTCGAAATCACATCTCCGTATAAGGTTTGTATCCAGAAGAATACGAGAAGAATTAAAAGTTACAGCCAAAGACAAAAGAAGGCAGTGTCTGAATGCCATAATGATTGATGTCCTATTTACTTCTCGACAAGAAATGAAGTGATAAAAAAGGATAATGGACGTTCCTCAGTTATTTTTGTGCGCACCTTCGCCGCGCAACCTAGCTGTTTTTTGTTTACACAACACCGGGAGCGTATTGCGTACGGTTAAGGTGGGTTTTCACGGGGCACGCGAAGGATGCGAATGTCGAAAAAATGGCAAAATCCAACATTCGGAGAAGTTTTTCCCCGAATGTGTCAGGACAATGGAGCCGTAAACCATTCTTGCGCAGTTTGTGCATAGTTCTCACAACGTATGTGCGAATGTCTTGTGTAGCGTTGCAGATCTATGGCCAGTCCACATGGGGCACATACACGAAGATCGAACACGAGACTAAAATGCGAACCTGATCTGACAGCTGTCTTGAGTTGATCGGTCTTTTCGTGAATAGTTCGCTGAGTAGTCGCAGAATGAAGTCAGACACCTCGGCCATACGCTTTGCGGCAAACGTGCGCCAAACGCTCCTGAGAACTTCGCACGAACTCCATGAGAATGTCGCGTGAGCAAAACCTTCGCAAAACGTTCGTGAAAGCGTCGGTTTTGGTTCATGTGTAGCTCACGAATAGTTCGTGAATACTTCGTGACATTCGCCAAATTAATTGTCGCGAATGGTAGGCAAATTAATAAAGGGCCTCGGCGTGAAAGGCTCGCTTTTGCTTCTTTGGCAAAGTCACTTGTTCTCAAGAAGTACGCGAACAGTTCGTGAAAAGTTCGAAAAATGATTGGACGAACTTCGCTGCCTTCGCGAGCCATGCGCGATACATGCGCGAGACATTCTCCAAACTGTCGTAATCTGTTTGGGGTTTCACGAAAATTTTGCGAACATCACACACGTCGTGAGTAGGTCGTGCGCATATGACGAAGCTTTCCAGACATTTTTGAGAGCAAATCACGAACAAATCAGGACCCGGGATGCTGGAAACGTTCTCAAGAAATTTCAAACATTTTTGAAATTCCCTCCGAACCAAAAAAGACTCCTGCGAACAACTGACGACGCTTCCGAACTCCCGCGCATGTTTGGCGAACTTTTGGAGCCTAAAACACGAATGTTGGACTTTGCATTTTTCAACATTCGCATCCTTCGCGAATCGCTAGCGCACCCCGTGAAAACCTGTGCACCTCTATAGACAATGGATACGGACAATGAACATAGCAGGAAGAAGGACCAAAAAAAGTAACTGCATGCAAAGTTTGGGTGAAAATTACACGGACTTTATTTTAACCGAGGAACGCGCCTTTAAATGTCATGAAGCCACCACAATATTTCATTTTGATATTGATAATTAAGATAGCAGTGTTAAATGGATTAAACAAGCTGAAAGGTTGGAATATGATGCCAATAAAAAAATTTAAAGTTGGCCCTTTTCTCTTTTGTTTTTCGAAAGATGATCATGTTTCAGAACTTCCTCCCTTCCTTCTTCTTTTCTCACATGTAAGTCAGCATGGCATCTTCATGCAAGGTTTGCAGGGTAAGGCGAATAGTTACAACCAAAGACTTAAAGCATGCTAAGAGGAAAGAACGGGATAGTGTTTTAAAAGCTATTAAGTAACGGCGAAATTATTTTCCCAAACATAGTTCGAGGTATTAAAATCAGTAAGATTTGAGTCTATTGCTCTTATTATACATGTATAGCCTAGTATTATTTTTAAAAATTGGAATTAAATGTGATGCCACTAACTGCCTCTGTTTCCGAAAGTTTGTGATGGTAATTTTTCAAATTCCCTTCCTCCTTCCCCTCGTAATCAAAAAGTAAATTATTTTAACACCACGATGTTCGTTATTGATTTTAGGCATGTAAAAACAAACAGTATGAAACAGGGGTATAATGGGGGATGTAACTTGCCCCTCCCAATGGTTTTATAAGGGGGGACACAAAAGTCATACAATATACAACTATATACTGACACGAGTCTCTGGTTAAAACTATGGTACCCCAGGTGTCGTGAATATAGGACTATTTTCCGGAGGGACGCAGCCTTCAAGGAAAATGTTCCCATTCAACATAGGGCAACATAGTTCAACTAGAGACTCGAATATAGGTAGTAAATGATTGGTTTATATCCCCTACGAATCTACGAAGTGATCAAACACAGATGATCATCATCATGGTTCACCGTTCAGGTTGGGCTTCTAAAAGAAAATGACGAATTTCTTAGTTCGAGAGACTACCTCCATTCTCCAGAAAAGTAAATTTCTTGTTCAGATGATGCTACTCAACGGATCACATCAGTAACCTTAGGCCTATGAACAGGACTTGAGTTAGCCTTGATTGTGGAAAAATGTCTTTAATTCACTAAGGTAAGGTTGATAAAATTAATGAAAGAAATCACTCAAATAATAATAATAAAAAAGACTGTACACAAAATAATACAAGCTATTCAGTAATCATGGTATTCATTCATTTATTTTTCCTCTCATGGGGTAGAACACCCTAACAGCACATGCTAATTTCCATATGGGTCCTCATGTAAATTTATGGCACTAAACGCATCAATAAGATGCAGAATTGATGATTTTGTAAGCCTAACAACAAAACTTTCTAGTTTTATTGTTATGTTTACATCTGGACGGTATCGTTATGAACCACTTGGTTTAGCAATAAGAAAATCGAAAGATCCCCAAAACCCTTCTCTGAAAATAATTTTTTTTTAAAGATAGCATTGTCAGCTTAGAGAGAGAGAGGAAGATCAGAGTTCTACGACGGAGATTCACACTGCAAAATGAGACAAGACTGGATGAAATACTCAGTTGACAAACAATAGATCTATATATATACCAGTCTGTAGATTTTCATAACTGTGATATATAATATGAAACATTAATAACAAAAAATATCTTCTATATAAACAGTCCAAACTCTAAGTGAAGTTCACAGCAAACTTATAGACACGCGCATGTAAAATATATAGGGTTCCAATAATCATTTGTGATGGAATGTGTCAACAACATGGAGGTTTATGTCACACTATTGTTCATCCATCACGATGTGAAAGTGCGGAAGCTTATAAGTGCCAATCAGATGACGAAATAAGAAGACGAGAAGACAAAATGACGAAAAGACGAGTTGTTGGAACTCGGCAAGTCGACTTAATCTGGACAAGAAGAAAAGAAGACGAGTTGTTGGAACTCGACAAGTCGACTGGTTTGAGACGAGAAGACAAGATGACGAGTTGTTGAAACTCGGTAAGTCGACTTGTTTGGAACAAGAAGACGAGTTGATGAGTTACTGGAACTCGGCAAGTCGACTTGTTTGGGACACGAAGACAAGATGACGAGTTATTTGAACTCGGTAAGTCGACTTGTTTAGGACAAGAAGACGAGTTGACGAGTTAATGCAACTTGGCAAGTCGACTTGTTTAGGACAAGAAGACGAGACGACTCGTCATCATCTCGTCTTCTTGTCCTAAACAAGTCGACTTGCCGAGTTCAAACATCTTGTCATCTTGTCTTCTTGTCCCAAACAAGTCGACTTGCCGAGTTCCAATAACTCGTCAACTCGTCTTCTTGTCCCAAACAAGTCGACTTGCAGAGTTCCAATAACTCGTCATCTCGTCTTCTTGTCCAAAAAATGTCGACTTGCCGAGTTCTAACAACTCGTCTTATCGTCATAACTTGTCTTCTCGTCTTCTCATCTCGTCTTCTCGTCATTTAACCTGTCTTCTCGTATTCTTATCTCGTCATTTGGTTGGCACCTATAAGCTTCCGTATGAAAGTCCAAGTACCCGTCGAGAATTTTGTATTACCATATCCGTTGCCAACTGTACTGCAGTTGGATTCTTGGTTGTTATAACATTCACACCGTCACATTTGAGACTCGTAGACATGTTTTCCTTCTTGTGCCTTTGGGGTTGCATGTTCAAAAAGGAGGAACAATAAGCAATTAAGAGGGGCATATATTTTATCTCTTTTGTACTATCGGGATGTAAGGGGACACGAGCCGGTGGCGCCCACCTAAATAATTATGTCACTTCCATGCAAGTTATCTCAAAATCCAGGCGCGCTTATGTTAAAAACCACTTTACTCCCGAGTCACACCGTCAAACCGACTGATTCTTGTCATTGGGATTTGTGTTAACTAATTTGTTCGATCTGTTGCCGATCTGGCGTCGGTGTGAATGGGGTATCACCGATGATATTTAGGAATCGGCTGTTGTTGCATCCGCAGGGGTGGCAGTCAACTCTTCCGTTGTCACTTCTGTATTCGTCACCCCTGTGTAAGTATCCGCAGTAGGTCCAGTCTGATCTGTGGTATCACTCGTGGTCAGTCCGGAGGAGTCAACGGTTGTCATGGCAACTGTAAGCTCATCCTCCTCCTCCGTGGTTACTTCTTCAGTGGTGGTAGCATCAGGAGGAGAATTTGTAGTTGTGGTAGCATCAGTCGTTGATGTTTCCTGCGTCGTAGTGAAGTCGACTGTTGTGGTTCGGGTGGTAGGCTTTGTTGTGGAGCTTACAGACTGTGTGGTAGACGCTGTGATAGTGGTAGGTGCTTTAGTTGACGTGGAAGTTGTAGACACAGTGGTGGGATTTGCTGTAGAACTGTCATGTTGTGTGGTAGACATTGTAATAGTGGTAGTTGCATTAGTGGTTGTGGAAGTTGTAACAGTGGTGAAGGGAGTCGCTGTAGTGCTGTCAGGCTGTGTGGTAGCCACTGCAACCGTGGTAGGTGCATCAGTCGACGTAAAACTTGTTGTAGCTATAGTGGTGGGGGTTGCTGCAGAGCTACCAGCCTGTGTGGTAGCTGCATTAGTCGACATAGAACTTTTTGTAGCCTCGGTAGTGGGGGCCGTTGCAGAGCTGTCAGGTTGTGCGGTAGACACTGAGATAGATGAAAGTGCATTGGTTGACGTGGAAGTGGTAGCCTTGGTGGTGGGAGTTGTTGCGGTGGTGACAGGCTGTGTGGTAGCAACTCCGGCAGTGGTGGGTGCATTAGTCGAAGTGAAAGTTGTAGTATCTTCCGAGGTGGGAGTTCCTGCAGAGATGACAGGCTGCGTGGTAGCGACTGCAATTGTGGTTGGTGCAATAGTTGACATGACAGCTGTTGTGGGAGTAGTTATTGTTGCAGCAGTTGTTGCTTCGGATGATGAGCTGCCAAATTGGATATCTGTTAAAATCAAGAACAAAAAGAGGAATAACAGTATACTACCGGAAAGGTAGCCTACAACTCTGCATGTAATTGACTCCACTACTTCATCATGACTTTTTGCTCATGGCACAATGAGCAAGAAATGTTGAGAGGGCTGAGCCGGTAAAAATTGAAACAGTTCTTCGAGCGTCAGTAACGCGTTTACATATATGTACAAGGGTGTCAGTCCCGTGAATCGTGTGGGGCATATTGAATATCAAGTGACTAATTTCTAATTATTGTTCATTATTATTCGGGGGGGGGGGGGCGTCACCCCCAGCAAAATGACGTTTCATAAGAAAATAAATCATGAGAATGACGCGGAAAGTCAAAATTAATTCCCAATATTCCCCTTTTTGATAATTACTTTTGGGGTATACTTTACCTATACTTTCATATATGCAAAATGATGTGGCAAAAGCACCACAATCGGCAACTATAACGGGTTAATAATAGAATATCTTACATCGACTTTACTAACCTGTCGTAAAATAAACGACGGTGAGTGCGACGCCAACTACGACGACGGTGGAGAGAATAGCTATCCAAGCAACCATGCACAGAGTACTCCCTCCACCTCCGGTTCCACCACCGGCTCCCGCTCCTGCTCCTCCTGCTCCTCCTCCTCCTCCTCCTCCACGCATCGCCGCTCCCCTCCCTTCTTCGATGGCTCCATAATTACTCGGGTCATTGATTGGGTGGACGCGAGTGTTTTGGAACGACCGCCTGGGCGAGTAACGGGGCGAGTGTCGGGGAGATCCGTAGTCGTTGTAGGTGTTCTGGGAGGGTTGTTGGTCCAATGTCGGGCTCCATGCCTCTCGGAGAACCCGTCTCGGATTCGACGATCGCCGATAACCTTCCGAGAATTCACTGCGTCATCGTGAAAAATAGATAAATATCTGGATCATTCTAGAAATCAGAATTGATAATTTGTCTTGCATCATCATTGACATTTCTATATATATTTTCTGTTTTCTTTTTCCTTTCATCATGTTATTTATCTTACTCTATTGATTCCGTACATACTGCTGCTTCCCTCCGAACTCACCTTTTCGAATTCTTTTTGTCCGATCCACGTTGTTTTATCGTTTATCCTTATTTTGCGTTTCGATCTAACAGTAGACGGCCAGTGAGAATATGAAAGAGACTGATAATGATCAATTTTTTTTCTAGTAATAGATATTTAATAAAATCAGTTATAAAAGAATCGGAGAAAACGAAAACATATTCGATTTAATTGGGAAAAGGTTAACTTTTTATGTCAAAGCACATGGGCCTAATAGAAAGAGGCATATAGATTAAAATAATCTCATGAAAGCAAGGAAAATAGACGTGTAAGAAGTTTAAAAAAGAATGCATTGAGGAAACGATCAAAAAAGATAAAGGAAACAAATTATTATAATCAATGAAGAGGGGGGAACCCAAGTCTTGCCAAGCACAACTTGGCCATTTTGTTAAAATACTTGATTAATATATTTTGAATAGATAGTTGATATGAGATGATGGAGAAAAAAGTTATAATGATCGATGAAGAAAAATTTGTATTGTTTGGAGTATATTTAGTTAAAATAACCTTTGTTCGTTTTATACGAAAGAAGCGAAAGCATACAGTCATGTTTTGTTTTTTTTTGTTTGTTTTTTGTTTTTGTTTTGTTGTTGTCTTTTTTTTTTAGTGTTCTAATTAGAAAGATGTGGGAAAAGGTTAATGATGAATTCAAATATCCTATTTCAAAAAATTGGAATTGGGAGAGAATTTATTTAAATGTTAAAATATAAAATGTGGGGAAAGAAAATTTAGTAAACCATCTGATTCTTGTAGTTAAATACATGGCATTTCAATGTATAAAATGATAGAGAGATAACCCCTGCCGTAAAAGATTTTAAAGCAGTGATGTCAAATAATCAGTTGGAGAAATAACTGGCTTGGGGAGGAGTAGGCTACCCTCTCATTACCTGAGAGATTGGGAAAAATTTTGATTTCCGTTGACGAAGTTATGGATTAAGGAGCGAAGTGTGCATAAAAACATAATAATCCCTAACTATAAGTTGCAGATATAAAGCGGAACAATACCCGCCTTAAAAAAATTTTAAAAAAAGAAAAAGAAAAAAATAAGGGGGAGGAGGCTAAGGGGTGTTTAATAGCGGGGAGTTGTTGGGGAAGGGGAAAGGTAGGAAGCTGCCTCTTTTTGTCTCCTTTTTCTCTTTTTCTTTCCTTTCTTTTTTAATATTTTAAGTATACACTTCCATTAAATAATACTTTTCATATGATTTTGCTGGTAAAATGTTATGTTGATCTTAAATATTTTTAAAAGTTCTAATTTATTATTGTAAAAAAAACAAAAATTGTCATGATTACGTTTTTACACATATGATTCTGGCATGTGAATACACTATGTTATCTTACTTTTATCATTGTGACGAAAGTAATAAAAGAACCTTTAAAAAATAATGTAAACTTATTATTTTCCGTCCGACCAAGCATGCTAAACAAAAATAAAAGTTCTGATTTATTATTGTAAAAAAACAAAAATTGTCATGATTACGTTTTTACACATATGATACTGGCATATGAATACACTATGTTTCTTACTTTTTTCATTGTGACGAAAGTAATAAAAGAACCTTTAAAAAAATAATGTAAACTTATTTTTTTCCGTCCGACCAAGCATGCTAAGCGGTATCGTCACAATTCAATATTTTTGAAACACGGAATAATTTTATTAAAATACCTTAATAATGATAATTATATACATGTATAAATAAAAACTTTGAAGGTTTATAAGAGATAAAGGGAACATAATCGATGAAGAGAAAGATAGAAACCAATATTAACTTTCAATTTACCGTCCAACCATGCATGCCAGGCAAGATCGCCACAATCAACGATGGGATAATTTTGTTGAAAGGCTCGAATAATATCAATAAAGAAAACATTTATGGTTTAATACTACGCACCTGGCTGACATATCCGTGAATCCTACATGGATAACATTTTCATTGTCTTAGCAGAATATTCCTTTATTTAGTTAATCCAATTAGGGCGCCATGATTCGCAATGAATTAACCCATCCTCAGCTTCCATGTCCTTTTGACAATGGCGTCTATTTGTAGCGGTTACCACAGCCAACGTCTTGCGTCAATATATACCCGAAATAAAAGAACTGAGAACTACAGACTGGATGGTACGAATCAACAGAAGAGTAAATAGGCAAGTTGCTCGAGGGATTATTAGTCCAGGGGCACTGATTTCTATGAGAATAAAAGGAAGCCAAATAAGGGAGGGGGTGGAGGAAGCTCTATCATGCAAAAGGAGAAAGAGAGAGAGGAAGAGAGGGGGCAGTGATAGAATCGATAGACAGATAGACGGAGAGAGAGAGAGAGAGAGAGAGAGAGGGGGGGGGGTATTGTTCTCATCTAATCAGACATCTCAACATTTATGTGTCGGATATAACAACATGACGAAATTGCATTTAAAGTGTTTTAATATTTGCTCTTAACGTCGTATTGACTAAATCGAGAGTGCAATCGAAAGTTATTAGAGAGGATGTGACAGAGAAGAGAAGAGAGAGACAAGGACAGAGAGAGAGTGCGAGGGTGTGTGTGTGTGTGTGTGTATGTGTGTGTGTGCTGAAGAGAAAGGAAGAGAGAAACGGAGAAAGAGAGAGATAGAAAAAGGGATGAGGGAGGGAGAGAGAGAGAGAGAGAGAGAGAAAGAAGGGAAGAGAAGGGGAGGGACACTTAAGGGCAGGTGTATATAGAGAGCCGTATCGCAAATATTTCTCGTAACTTCAAGCTTGTAAATTTTATTTTCTCGCCTGCTTAAATACAACTCATTTATCGATTTTGTTTTAACGAGCACTTGTGATCTCCCCCCCCCCCCCCCCCCCCCCCCCCCCCTCTCAGCTTCACTGCTCGTGAAGGTGTCTGCTCTATGCAATCTTCCTAATGATCATCAGCGCTTCTTCAAAAAGTTGACAAATATCTGCTGGTTGCACATCCATCGTACCCATTGTTATTTTGCGGGTTTCAATTATTGCCATACCGTGTCATTCCCTCCTTCAGACTTATGCTCGGTTCCTATTTTCAGAGGGTTTCAGGGTTTTTCTCTGATGCAATAACACCTTAAAGGACAGCATTCTCACTGGTCACTGCATGCTGGTGTGAAACTAGACCTATTTGTGTGTTATATTTCGGAAGTCACAAAGTATAAAATCATTTTGAAGGAAGGCTGATGCGAGTATTTTTGATAATTTGTTTACAGTTAAACACGACATGAAATAGAAATTAACTATGTTAGATGAAGGCAGTCCCGGCGATCAGTGAATAGTTTTGTCTGATGAGGGACATAAGGGCCTTAATCTGTTAATCATTAATTCATATATTTCTGGCACTTAGCAGAAAGTTTGCTCCTCGTTTCGAAGTTATCACTTAAAATAAAAGAACAAACAAAGCAAAAGAAAACAAATATTACTATACTATACTACTAATAATAACCGTTTTTGTAGAGGGCATATCACGTTATGATATCGTCCCTATGCGCTTCCAAAGGGTTTGGATATTACACATGACCCTGGCGTCAGTTCCGGTGTCTAATCAGTGCACAATGCATTTCAAGGAATAAATCCTGTCAGGTACCCATTCAACACCTGGGTGGGGAGTGGCAAACGTGGATTAATGCAAGTGCCGGGCTGAGATTCGAACCCTCAACCCTTGGATTGAGAGTCAAGTGAATCAACCACTACACCCCGACCTCCACAAAGGCCGCCCCCCCCCCAAAAAAAGTGTTTAACATAATCATTGCATGCTCCATTTTCTGAACACGATATCAGTTTATCGAAACGAATTAACAGTTAATTTATCGGAATATTTATTTTGTTACGAATAGTTTATAAATAAATAGGAAAACAGGAAGTGAAAATGTGAAAACGGATAAGAGGATGGAGGTTGAGGTCGAATGATTATGCATATTCATGCGTATCACATGCTTTTCGTTAACAATCAAAAGACTGCATGACGCGCTTAAGATGTAATGTAAGCGCTTGATTGTTACGTCACCGGGTGGTGCCGCCACAGAAACGTGTGCTGCGCGTTCCCTGGCGTTTTCCACACAATTTCTTTCTTACTTGTCAGAGCTGACATACGATAGTTGATTTCTCTTCGAGAAATAGACTTTTCTAAACCGTTTGAATTGATCTTTGATCGAAATCATCATGGGTACTATGCAGAGCAAGTACCAGGGACGTTACAAACATCTCAAGAATAAGAAAGATGAGGTGAGCTTTAAATAATAAGATAAAATGAAAGTGAAAAATGGTAGCATCTCATTCACCTTGTAATGACCTTGTAGAAAGATATAATACGTATTCATTGGTATGTTGCTTATATCGTATAATATTATTTACAGTGTAAAATATCACTATTCATATTGGATCCTCCATCGATTTAATAATACAAAATAACCTTACTCATTAAAACAAAATTCTAAATTATTCTTGATAAAAATACCAAACATTATCTGTCATGGTTTGGTGTCGTATCTCTAAATTCTAATGCATACAAATCATGTATCTATAACCGTCCTCCAAATCAATGGCAGATTTACTGCGATTTACACAATGAGTAAATTTCATTCTATTTTTGATACACTATGTTTTGTACATAATTATCTAGAAAAAAGTACCTATTTTTACGAACACAGAATTCAAAGACCTCTAATTCCTTCATTTTTTTCCTCCTAATCTATTTAAACAAACCAATATAACAAACAACAACAACAACAACAAAATTAGATACATTCGAAATGATAAGCAAATGTGAATAAGAAGACTCATGTGAGTAAACTATTATATATTAACAAAACAATTGATATGTGAACATCAAACCTTTCGACTGGATTTGATCCTTAGAATCAGCATCATGAGACAGCTGGGAATAACTGGGATAAAACTGAGACCGAAGGTAATTTGTAACGTGTTTTTTTTTTAATATAGTAACACCTTTGTCAAATGAATAAGTAAATATTCATAATGATAACTGAAAATTCATAATATAATGTAAAATGACTCGCGAATCTGATTAAATGACAATAAAAAATTGCTTCATTTATGCCGTTAAACCGTGACAGTAACAACAACAACAAAACTAATAACGATGATAACAATAATAATGATAGTAATATTACAATGGTAATAATAATAATAAAGAATCATAATAACAATGATAGTAATGATAATAATATTGATAGTAATAATAAGGAAAGCCTAAACAAAAACAAAAACAAAAAAAATAATAAAAAAATAAAAAATAAAAAGAGTAATGCTAGACCTCTTTTCCTTATCCCCCCCCCCCCCCACTCTCTCTCTCTCTTTATCGTCTTCCTATAGTTATTCTACCTTGCTTCGCTCCCTTGGCCAGCATCGAGGATGCCGATGATATCCCAATGTCTCCTAGTCCATCTCTATTCTCCATGCCTCCATTAGATGGCGTCATCAGACGTATGACGTCAGTCAACCAGAATGCCGATACAACTAACCCAAGTAAATTTTCCCTTGTTTATTCCTCCTTCCCCCTTTTTTTCTTCTTCTCCTCCTCCTCCTACTTTATCTCATCCCATTTATCTCTTCACCTTTTGTCTCCTCTTTGTTTTCAAAGAGATATCTTTTTAGCTCATTGACATCATGGATATAACTACATAGTTCGATTTCATTTGACCGAATTAATACCCCAGAACAAACGCAAAATAAACCCCTCCCCCCCCAAAAAAAAAAAATAAATAAATAAATAAAAATAAAAATAAAAAATAAATAAAATAAAATAAAAATAAAAAACTAACAAAAATAACAAAAATAACAAAATAACAAAACATACAATTAAAAAAAAAAATTTGCCTTTATAAGTAAAAGATCTCCATGCAAGCATAGGTAATATTGCACCTGTAATTGCTTAAAATGAGAAGTATTCCATAAAATGTTCATGAAACTGAGTCACACCTATATATTTCATATGCTTTAAACCAATGTTTTCATAATAATTATTATTGTTGTGATACTTTTATGGAGCTAAAGATCTTCATACAAAGGTAATATTGCACCTACAATTGTATTAAAAGGAGAAGTCATACCTCTATAATATTCCATATAATGTTTATGAGAAGTCATACCTCTATATTCCATATGGTTTAAACCAATGTTTTCAATTCATAATTATTATTGTTGTGATATTTTTAAGTGTAAAGATTTATCACGTAGATACATTTGTAAGGAAAAATATATTGATTATATTGATTTCTTCCTTCAGATGACTACGATGATGAGTCCATCATACTTAGCGAGTTCGACGAAGATTCGATCTCCCTATCATGGGCGACTTCCTTCAACAGTTGCATGGACATCATTGACCGTATCAACCAAAGTTCGACCGACATCGTCTCTGAGGATGAAAGCGATATTGGCGAAGTCGAACATCAGGTCACAAAGCAGAAAACAAAGAAAAACCGCTCTATCGGTAAAAGGATAATGATTTTCTGAAATCAGTGTTTGAATAATTTGTATTATCGGAATCTTTAGCGTCTTTTAATCAGGTGGTCTCGTCCAAAAATATAGTCGTTATAGTAATTTACATTAACACGAGATTGGCATTAACACTATACTTTCTGACAGATAATGTTATACCGTTCATGTTATTTTTTGAATAAGAAAATATAGGTGTATAATGACATTTGTATAAAGTGGCGGGGAATTCTCCCCCCCCCCAAAAAAAAAAAAAAAAACCCAAAACAAAACAAAACAAAACAAAACAAACAAAACAATTGCTATTCTTATTCCGAGACATTGTTACACGTGAATCCCTTTAGCAATCAAAAAGGAACAACCGAAAATAATATGTCATGATTATTATCATTTTCCACTTCAATGAATTTTCATATTTCTCCTTTTTCAGTGAAGAGCATTCGTAAACGTCTTCGTCGGTATAAGGAGAAGAGAGAACGAAAGAGACCCAAAGGATGGGTTTGGTGGACTCCAGAGGGCACTCTTTGCGTTTGTGTGAGTAATAGATTTTTAATTAAAATTATAGGCCTTTGTATTTCATACTCTTCCAAGTTTATTTGATATTGGTGTTATGTGTTTTGATAGAACACATTGCCACTTTGAGCAGTACTATAAGAACAACAACAAACAAAAAAAGAAAGGAAGAAACCCCAAAATATCCCGAATGGGCTAATTACAGAACTCCTAATTGAACAGGACACCATGCTTTACGATTGTGTACTTTGTTCTTCTCTTTCTTTATTCCCTATCCATTTCTCACTTTTTTTTACATCTCGCTCTCCCTCTCTCCATCTCACTCTCTTCCTTTCCATCACTTTCTGTGTGCTTCTGTCTGTCCTTTAATCTCTCGTATCCTCTCTCTTTCTTTCGCTCTTCCCTCTTCTCCTCCTCTCTCTCTCTTTCCCTTTCTTCCTCCCACCCTTTCTCTCTTTCTTTCTCTTTCCCTCTTCAGGATGAGAATGGTGAATTCTATCACGAGCATCATGTGGTGGATAAGATGAGGTTTCGACGTAACGGCACAGAGATTCTTCGGTACTGGGTCTCTCAGGAATGCAGATGCTCCGACTAAAATCATCTCAGATTAAAATCATCTCACCACCAACTGCATTTAATCAAAATCCTTTTTACAACCCGTGCTTGAATAATGGCTGAAATATATTTTATTATATACAATTGGAATTCACTGTTGTATTTACAATTGTATTCTTACTGTTACAGGCAATTTGTTGGTGTTTATTGAGGGTCTGTGATCATTATGGAGAGATCGATGAAATTTATGAGAAAGAAAAAGAGAGAAAGAGAGAGCAGGGGTAGATAAAGGGAAAGAGAGAGAAAGCAAGAAAGAGAAAGAAAGCAAGAAAGAGAGAGAGAGAAAGAAGGAAAGAAAGAGAGAAAGAGAGAAAGTGAAGGGGGATAATTTTTTTTTAAATCCATGAGAAGAAACTTTAAGTAGAGAAGGCAGAAGAAAAAGCGAAGAAGTAGGGGAAATTAAGAAAGGAAGAAGATTTAGCTAGAATGGACTAGGGGGAGAGGTTCAGTGTAAAATTTCAGAGGTAAATATTTCAGTGGTAAATATTTCAGAGGTAGATATTTCAGGGGTAAAAATGCCAGAGGTAAAAATGTCAACAACAAAAAATCAATGTCAGAGGTAAAAATGCCAGTGGTAAAAATGCCTGAGGAAAAATTGTCAGATGAAAAAATGCCAGAGGTAATTAATGCCAGAGTAGTTTTCTTATTACCCACAGCCCACCAATCAATGGAATAAATGACTACTTTTATAGCACGACCATCATTGATGGTAGAATTTCAGCATCACCAAAAGGTTCACAGTTAGAGAGAGAGATCTCATCCTGAACAGCTGTGCCCAAGAGATGGCGCCCTCCATCAATACTGATGGTTTCTCCCGTGGTGAACGAGGAGTCACTGGATGCCAGGAATGCGATGAGTTTAGCCACCTCATCCACTGTACCAGTCCTTCGCATTGCATGAGTTGTCTTAGAATGCTCCATGTACTACAGCCAAAGAGATAAAAAAAGATTATATCAAACGGGGGTACTCGTTTTTTACGAAGGTTCATAATTCTGAAGGTTCGTAGTTCCGAAACACAAATTTCACATAGCAGGGGGTTCATATTTTTGAAAATGAAATAGGGTTCATAATTCCGAAAATGAAAAAGGGTTTATATTTCCGAAGGTTCTTAATTCCAAAAATGAAATAGGGTTCATAATTCCGAAAATGAAAAAGGGTTAATAATTCCGAAGGTTCGTAATTCCAAAATTACAATAGAGCCCTACATGACTTTTCGCAATCATGAACCTTCGGAAATATGAACCCTTTTTCATTTTCAGAATTATGAACCCTATTTAATTTTCGGAATTAAGAAGAGTCGGAGTAACGAACCTTCGGATATATGAACCGTCGGAAAAACGAACCTTCAGAATTATGAACCTTCGGAATAACGACATGTAACTTATCAAACAGAGAGAATTAAGGTGTTTAATTACATATATTCATTTTCACAGCATAAAGGAGACTACATATAATTTTACACATAGATTTAAATACAAATCTCATGCTTACCAATTATCAAGCATCTAGAAAAGTTTGGACTTTGAAAAAAGGCCTCAAACCTGGAAGATTTTCAAATCAAATCAATTGAAATTCCCTTCTTTCAATTAAGACAATAGTAATCAGGAGTTTTGCATGAAAAAAAAATTGCTTCATGATTTTCAGTCATGAGATGAAAAAATACCAGTTTCACTCATAGATGGATGTTACTTGCAATGGTGGATTTAGGGGGTGGCCCATGCCCCCCCCCCCCCCTTGAAAGAAAAGTGTACATTGTGCCCCTTCTTTTTTAAATAGTGCCCCTCCCCCTATTTAAAGTGATGACATTTTGCTGTTGTTGCTTGGCAGAGAATTTTGAAGGAAAACTGGACCAAAAAAATCTGATAACCTTTCTTTTTCCTTGTCAGAACATTTTAGGAGATTTGTGTGCCCCCCACCCCTTGAACAAAATCCTGGATCTGCCCCTGGTTACATGTTTATATATTCTTCACACATGGATGAAATAATATGCAACCTGTTTATTAAAATATATTCATTTGCTGTTGGTAAATAAATCAAATCAATATAAAAAGGGGCATTGACATGCATGAACTATTGAATAAATAAGGACTGGTTGGTAAAGTGTACCAATTACCTAAAAATGAAATATGTGTACAGCTACATTGTATAAAATCAACCTCATAATACTTCATCTGGCCTTCTATGGGTAACTGTTGAGGATTTCGAAGGAAATACAGGAAAACATAATGCCCGCCCAATACCATGCAAGCACTTAATTACAGCTAGTTCGACTAGTCTGCTCACAACTTGCTGTAATGCTTGTTTAGAGTGTATTACACTAACCTTGCAATATCTCTTTACAGAATTAACATTTGAAGCTCATACAGCTGACTTTGCATAAGTTGAATCTGTTGGGACCACAACAAATAGTTCGACTTATGCAAAATTTGACTTAGGAAATGTAAATAGCACATGTTTTGCATAGATTGGTCAAAAAATCTCATTCGATTTAGGTAAAGTTCGACTTATACAACTTCGAGTTATGCAAGGTTAACTGTATTTTGAATATAGTATAGCAACATGGAAGCCCTAACATCCAGAGCAAAATATTTTGGTGATTGGCAGCCTTTAACTTCAGTGACCAACTAACCTGTTGAATACTCTCATCTGACATCCCTATTCGCTTTAAGATTGGAGTTCGAATCACACCCGGGCTACAGGACAACAAAAACAAAATATTTTTCATCACTTTTTTTTTTAACCCATAGCAATTCTGAATTTCTTAATGTATAAGTAAAACAGGGTAACAAAAACAATATATTCCATCACTTTTTTTAAACCCACAGAAGTTCTGAATTTCGTAATGTACAAGACTTGTACATTAAGAAATTCAGAACTTCTGTTCTTGTCAAGTAAATCAGGCTTTTCTCTTCAAGTAGGCACCATTCTTTCCTTTTATTTTCTACTACTACATGTATATAGTTTTAGGATATAACAATGTATATTAAATGAACTGATGTATATGAAATTTACTAAATGCAACAAAAAATTGCCAATCAGCACACTAAAATAGAGATGATAAATTTCACACCGCATGGAAAATTTAGAGACTTTAATAATTTATAATCAAATTGTTCTCATCCATGAATGGCACAATGTAATGTATTAGAAATGAACTCAAAATTTCCTGTGGTTTTTATCTCTTTCTGCTCATGTATACCCGGTACCTACAATTTCCTAGCTTTCTGGATTAAAAGATATTGCAAAAATATCCATAAAAGGCGACACTGAACTGCTATATTACAGGTTAATTATAAATGTAAACTTAAGCCCTGTACACAGCTTGGGGGAAGGAAGAGCGGGGGGGGGAGGGCTATCCAAATTAAAAATCTTGGCATAACAGATTACAAAAACATTCAGCACAGACCTCGAGAATCATTGAAAGAACAAAATTTGTAAGATTTTACACAAACACTTTGCAGGAAAGGTTATTTGTGATAAGCTTTATCTATTTTCAAAAAAACCCACAGGAAAATAGAACAACTTTTTGTGTAAATGAGTGTCAACAGCTGAGGTTAACAAAAGCATATAGCTATGCACATGAATGGCTCTCATAGGTAAGTGTACATGTAGTAATCAATCTGTTTTAGAAGCGGATTTGGAGTGGTCATTTATTTTTGTGATTTTTTAAAAATGCAAATTTACTGCCTTTGTCTGGACTTGTGGCCTTCATGAATCAGCAGTATATTTCACATTTTGTTCTGTATCCATAACATTTTGCTTAGAATCATAGCTGCAACATCAAAATAATAAGAAATATCATTTTATTGAAAGAGACCATGATGTATCTCTTATCCAAATAGCATGCCAAATGGCATAACAAATATTTTCATTCAAAAGTTAACAAATTCTTCAATCTGAAACTCACTTTACTGCATTGACCCGGACTCCATGAGGTGCTAATTCTGTTAAATGGAAAAAAAAAAGGAAAAAAACTGTTCAATGATCCCAAATACTTGATAATGATAACAATAGTATTTGACTTACTATTTTGCGCTCTTTTTATACTTAGGACAACAAATTGCTGAATTATTTATTACTCCAGATTTAAATTAAGAGAAGGTTGAGTTTTGGGGGGGCAAGAAGGTGGGGAAAGAAATGAAAGAGATGGACATACACGTACCTTCAGCAACACATCTAGTCATGTGATCCAATGCAGTCTTAGACATAGAATACGTCAATATTCCTGGAATCTAATATTGAGAGAATGGGATGGCAAGATGGGAAAGAGAGAAAAGAGAGGAGACTGCATCTCTAATATGCCTCCGCCTACGTTCAGTTAATCCATTATTACCGTTTTCCACTATACGTGAATAATTTTCACTGCTGGTATTTCCACAATCGTTTTTCATATGAGCTGGCTTACTTTACCTCCTGATGCTGAATACTAGTTAATTTAAACCCCCCAATAGGTTGTTAGAAAACTGCATGCGATTCATGATGTACAACACTAAAAACTCATTATTATCACTAATTGACATGTATGACCTTTGACCCCAAGATCTTTCAGTTCATTTCTCTATATTAAAAGGTGATAAATATTGGCACATGTACATGTAACAAGTTTGAAGTTCATGGCTCGAATTGTCTCTGAAATACGTGTATCGAGATGAGGCTAAAACCTGAGATTTAATGGATATCGACCTCCATGACGTTTGACCTTTTACCTACATACTTACCCCCTAATCTAATCAGATCGTCTCCCTATGCTGACACATTCTATCACCAAGTTTGTAGTTCATACCTCAAATGCATGGTTCCTGAAATATATGCACATGCCCCTTCCCCCCCCCCCCCCCCATTAAAAGGCAAAAAAAAAAAAAGAAAAAAAAAAGAAAGAAATAAATGGAGAAAAAGAGAGAAAAGGAAAGGGCGAAGGGAAAAAAGTATGATAAATGAAGACGATAGGAAACCTTCCTACCCTCCCCCAATCATTGGCCTCATGAATTCGCACTGAATTTTCTGAGTAAGACAATAGTGCCCCTCTTCCCTGTGATGCCAGAGCTGCCTCAATGGCTGGACTCATGCTACGCCACTGTATCTAGGTATACCACTTTGCTTTTAAAGAGGAAGAGAGGGGAACAACTTCCCCTGCCTGTGGGGGGCCGTTGGTGCCATTATTATGTAAAACTATACAACTATATGCCTATCGAGTAGATGCATAGTTGCATAGTTGTATAGTTGTACAGTTTTAACCAATCTGAACACAGGAAACTATACAACTATGCAACTATGCAACAATGCAACTATACAACTATACAACTATGCAACCATACAACTACATGTATGCAGCTATCCAATGCCTGTATAGTTGCCACGTTTGCGGGCCAAAGTGCCATAAATGATGTACAACTGTACAACTATGCAGCTGTGGAATAGCTGCATAGTTGTATAGTTGTATAGTTGCATAGTTGTATAGTTTTGACCAATCAGAACACAGGAAACTATACAGCTATGGCGGTTGAGTCTGTTCCGCCATAGACGTATAGTTGCATAGTTTTGACCAATCAGAACGCGAGAAACCATACAGCCATGTCGGTGGAGTCCATTTTACAGATCCATGACTTCGGCCATATGCGCATAAGGGAGTAGATTACCGATTACCAACGCGACAGTGTAAGTAAAAATGTCAAGTCAGCTCAGTCCAAATCAATCATGTCACCATCAAACTTACAGTTTGTCATGTTTCTCTTCTTTTTGCTTCTGGTAAGTACGGTAGACATTTTCAATGATTTAATTCATTCAGAAGGTGGCCATTTCATGCACAGAGCTAGCTCAAGCTCTAGCTCCCATTGCATGACTTTACCGTACCCATTGGTTTGTTTGTGCGTGCACTTGAGCAGCTCACTGTGTAACTTACGTCATGCATGCAGAGCCCTAATTTACGATAATATTAATGTCCATACATATTACATGTCTTCTCCGTTTACCCTCCCCCTGGGCCTGGCCCCATTAAGGTCTGTGACTACTCGATTGCCACTGCCAATAAATGTGCCGCAAAATGATAAATATGACTTGCTGTAGAGTGTAGGTCTAACTCTAAGTAGATCCTGGATCTAGATCTAAGTTATAACTAGGTCTACTGCACACCGAACAGTTACTAGACCTAGTCACAGTTACTAGACCTAGTCTAGATCTAGATCTAACTTGTGGTCCATTTAACTGGACCACATACGGCCAACTCATTAACTGTAAAAAATCATGGTCATTTTATTGGCGCTAGTGAGTACCGTAATGTCACCAGTCGTGGCGCATGCACCCTTGTAATACAGCTTCATTGCTGCAATGCCCTAGTCTCTCCGGAGCGCAATGAACAGATGCGATTGGCTAGCAGTTATTTTACCAAAATAGATAAGGAACAACTATGCGGCGTTTCCCTGGCTGCCGATCGCGCAAAGAGTGACGGCTGGAAAAGTTCGTTTCCAAAAAGAATTATCCACAGGGCTTTTTTATGTTCCGCTAATTTTTTGTAAAAAAAAGAACTTCCTCTTTAGCAGACTGAAACAAAATAAATAATATGTACCATATTTTCTGTTTTCGATGTAACAGAGCTTTAGTTCCATAGATGTCGGCCAGACAATTTTTTTCATGAAAAATAGTTTGGAAACAAATTATCTTTGTTCAAAGTTGGCAGTCTTTAATTTACATACTGTAATCTTTCTCGTATATCATTCAAGTATACTGAGACGCAAAAGTGAAAAAATAATCAGCTACCATAGTCGACGTAAATGTTGACTGCTAATTTCAGTCTACCGGTATATCTTCATGCACGGTAGCTGCAATCGCGAAGAAGCAGTGCAAGAATTCAATAAAGTGAGCTGAGTGAGTGCAGGTGGTGAATTTGTCCAAAAAAAAATAGAGCATTTCTGGAGAAATACATGAAGACAGCACAGGACAGATTTAGAAATGGGTTTCTGACATCTGCTGAATATTGCTGTACGTTTGAGCCTGCATGCTCCACAAGACAATTATTGCACTTGTAATGATCATAAGGTATTTTCTCTTAGTTTTATCATCTTCTTTAATGCATATGCTTGACTATAAACTATTCTATATTCGGTTTACCAGGTCACTGAATATGCAGTAGTTAGCAGTCTGCCACCTGATAAAGAGGTCCAGAAAGAAGGTGAAACCGTTGACAATGACAACACCAGCAGCAACAACAACGGCAACAACATCAGTGGAAGGAATGACTCTGACAATGACTTCCAGACCCATGTCCAAAGATGTATAACTGCCCTCCAGCAGGCCTCCGGGATCGATGGACTGGAAGACGATGTAGACGATGTGGAATAAATTACCCTCATACATTAAATGTAGTCCTTCTCTTAAAGTCTTCAAAAGGAGGTTGAAATTGCTCATACTGGATACTAATAATACTTAGTTTACTTTAGCTATGTTCAGGCTTTACTCCTATTTTTGTATTGTTTGTTTTTGTTTTGCTATGCATTACGCTTTTATACTTTTATGTATAAATTAACATATATGATGTTGCTTAACTTTTGTTGGTGGCAGCACCAATAAGGCTCTTTTGCCTTTCTAAGCTGTCTCCTCATTCATGTTCTATTATACTGTGATTGTTTTATAAATTTTGTAAATGTAATTTTGTTTTTATGAATGGATGAAATAAATGGAATGAATGAATGAATGAATTTATTCCAATCTTCAAGAACAAGGCGTCCAAGGCCTGTAAGGCATGGGCCTGTCAGGTCCTCTACATGTCGCATGAGATTCCTTGCCGTAAGGAATATGCGGACAACCTATCCGGACCGGGCTACGATCCAATCCCTGAATGCTTGTGGCTTAGGTATGTAATAATTAACTTCGATCACAATTTACCTGTACATCCCTCCCCCCAAAGTTCTCCCACAGTTCTAAAGCGTTGGTCACACTGTACTAGAGATGCGATCAGTTGTGGCTGCAATTGATCGTGCAATGATCGTGCAGACTACGCAAAGTGGTGCATAAGTGGTGGATCAATCATAGATCAGTGGTAAACTAGTTGCATAGGTGTGACTGCAAAACACATAGTTGCGGTGTTTTACGATCACTTGTAGAAAAGCCTCAACTGAACGAAATGATATTAAATTTGATGAAACAGATCTATAAAATCCTATGCAAGTTATTGTGATCAATATTTTCAAACACCCTGTACAAATGACATTCATTATACAATTGCTTTAATTGTGTCATTTCAGGGGAAAGGACTGAAGACAGGGTGACAAGATCTCTTGATACCGAGGGATTCAGGAATATGGTTTTTACATTGTTCCCTTGATTGAGACCAGGGGAGCGTTTCATCAAGCATTTTGTCAGTGATTTTTACTGACAAATTTGCTCTCAGCCAATCAGATGCAAGGATTTCAGTAGCTTATAACACTTGTCGGAAAAAATATCCGACAAATCCTTTCATGAAACGCTCCCCAGGATTTTCCATAATGATGAACAGGAATCGGCGTCTTGAACGCCTTCCACCTAATGCAGTCGATCCTGAATCCATTTTTGAGCAATGTGGGCGGAGATTTGCGGGACGGCTCATCCTTGTGCCTGACATAAATATACCTGTGAGTAAAACCTTTATGTCTATAACAAAATCATGTATTATTTTTACCCTTTTTTGATCAAGCTAGAAAGTCATCAAACCATACAGTGGGATCTTTGCACGTTGTAAATTTCTTGCAAAATTGGTTGAGGGGGCTATGATTCCCCCAAGTCTTTTTTAGGGTTAAACAGTGTGCCGTTGGTCAAAGGTCACCAAAGAAATAATATTTTATTTTTTTTGCGGGGGGGGGGGGGGGGAAGGATTTTCTTAAAACCTCCTTTACAAGCTTTCATCCCTTTGCAGACAAAAAATTTTTTTTTTAATAATCAGTCAATATGTTTATTTTGGGACTCATCATTTCATCGTAAAGCTAGGTCTCTAGCATTCGAATTAGATTTCTACTGTAGCCAAATGGAATTTAGAACTTTGCCAGCCTTGGTCAATATTTGCGATCAACTCTAATGCTATGCAATAGTTAAAGGTTACTTGCCCAGGTATAAGATCAGGGCAATGTAAATGAAAATCTTACATTGGTAGTAATTAACTTGTAACCCAAAATACATTTGTAACCATGTAACTTTGGTCAACAGGTGTGTACTGTAGTGCTGTGAGTGGACATTATTAGAGGAAAATGTATTCAGTGCAAATCATAGATCTTAGATGAATTTTATGTAAGGAAATATATAGCCTTTGGCAAGACATAATCTGATGATCAATTGCCTTATTTTAATCAGTGATGTTTTATCCTTTACTCTAAATAGAGACCCCATCTGCCACCCAGACAAGAACCAGGGCAAGAACCACCAGCCAGGCATGCTGGGCAGGAACCATCAGCTTGGGAGGATGATCTACCAGCTGGGATACTTGAACCACCAGCTAGGGAGCAGGATCCACCAGCAAAAGAAGAGGAACCATCAGCTTGGGAGGAGGATCTATAAGCTAGGAGACGAGAACCTGTAGCTAGGGTTCAGGAACCACCAGCAAGGGGGCAGGAACCACCAGCTTGGGAGCAGGATCTACCAGCTGGGTTACTAGATCCACCAGCTAGGGAGCAGGATCCACCAGCAAAAGAAGAGGAACCATCAGCTTGGGAGGAGGATCTATAAGCTAGGAGACGAGAACCTGTAGCTAGAGTTCAGGGACCACCAGCAAGGGGTCAGGAACCACCAGCTTGGGAGGAGGATCTACCAGCAAGAGGACAGGAAAAACCAACTATGGAGCAGGATCCACCTGCTGGGCATGGGCAGGGGCATGTAGAACCGGTAAAAAGGTTTCCATGACATGTATAGCGTTCATTAATATACAAGTCCTTGCACATTTTGTACATTATTTTGGTTGATGAAGATGCCTTACCCTCTACCTTATTTATACTGTAATTTACGGCAAGATGCGGTGGAATACATAAAAATTCAATCTCATTTCTTTGAAAAATCGGTGAAATGACAGCAAATCTTTTCTCAATAGTTATTTAACGCAAAAAGAAAAAGAAATATTCAGTTGAACAAAAATGATCCTTCCATTCTATCTACTCTTGCTTAAATAGTCATACCATAAAATTGATTTTGACACAACAGCTTCTCTTTGAAAATAAATCAATATATATAGGCAAAAGTCCACATTAAATTATTATGTGAGTAGTGGGGAATATAAAGAGATCATCCCTCACACCAACCTAAGATTTGTTCACAGATTTTGTCCACTTTAGTCCACCATAACTCTGGGCTTCGAGTCTGCTTTAACCGTTTTTTGGGACAAATATTGCAAGGTCATATTCTAGGCAACATGTAAGCTAGGTTTGGAAAATGTTAATCATCACCAAATGATGACTTTCATGAAACTGGCATGCACATTCATCTAAGGTTAATTAAATCTAGGATCCTCTATATTACTAATAATTTTGTGATCAGACTTGGTCAATAGGCATGGGAGGGGGGTGGGCGTAGCACAGGTAAAGGTTACAAGGGGGGGGGGGGGGACCTAGCATAGGTAAATGTTACAAGGTTAATTAAATTTAGGATCCTCTATATTAGTAATCATTTTGTGATCAGACTTAGTCAATAGGCATGGGGGGGGGGGGGGCATAGCATAGGTAAAGGTTACGGGGGGGGGGGACATAGCATAGGACAAGTCTATGTGAATTTCATCACAGGTAAATGAAAACAGTGCTAAATATAGATGGATGAATGAATAATGAGAGAGAAGGAAAAGAAGGAAAAGAAGGGAAAGAGGGGAAAAAAGACAAACAGCTACCAAAGCTATGACATAAATATTGACTGCTAATTAATTTCAGTCTAGATCTAGCTTAAATTGTTAGATCTTCACATGAAGACAGCACAGTGCACATGACAGTCTTTAATAGAAACAGGTTTCTGACACTTGATTTAATATTTGTGATTGATTTTGCATGGTAGTATAGAAATGGATTTAAGTCATCTGGTGCGAAAGCGCACTAGCCACTAGCGCCAATTTGGCCGTAAGTCATCCAGTGCAAAAGCGCACTAGCCACTACTCACTAGCGCCAATAAAATGACCATGACTTTGCACAGTTAATGAGTTGGCCGTATGTGGTCCAGTTAAATGGACCACAAGTTAGATCTAGATCTAGACTAGGTCTAGTAACTGTTAGGTGTGTAATGTGTGCAGTAGACCTATATTTAGATCTATTCTAAGTTAGATCTAACTTAATTCTAGATCTAGGATCTACTTAGAGTTAGACCTACACTCTACAGCAAGTCACATTTACCATTTTGCAGCACATTTATTGGCAGTGGCAATCGAGTAGTCAGACCTTAATGGGGCCAGGCCCAGGGGGAGGGTAAACGGAGAAGACATGTAATATGTATGGACATTAATATTATCGTGAATTAGGGCTCTGCATGCATGACGTAAGTTACACAGTGAGCTGCTCAAGTGTACGCACAAACAAACCAATGGGTTCAGTAAAGTCAATGGGAGAGCTTGAGCTAGCTCCGTGCATGAGATGGCCATCTTCTGAATGAATTAAATCATTGAACATGTCTACCGTACTTACCAGTTAAGCAAAAAGAAGAGAAACATGACAAACTTTAAGTCTGATGGCGACATGATTGATTTGGACTGAGCTGACTTGATGTTTTTACTTAGACAGTCGCGTCGGTAATCGGTAATCTACTCCCTTATGCGCATATGGCCGAAGTCATGGAACTGTAAAATGGACTCCACCGACATAGCTGTATGGTTTCTTGCGTTCTGATTGGTCAAAACCATACAACTATGCAACTAAGCAACTATGCAACTATACGGCTATGGCGGAACAGACTCAACCGCCATAGCTGTATAGTTTCCTGTGTTCTGATTGGTCAAAACTATACAACTATGCAGCTATTCCACAGCTGCATAGTTGTACAGTTGTATGTCATTTATGGAACTTTGGCCCGCAAACGTGGCAACTATACAGGCATTGGATAGCTGCATACAATGTAGTTGTATGGTTGCATAGTTGTACAGTTGCATAGTTGTATAGTTGCATAGTTGCATAGTTGTATAGTTTCCTGTGTTCTGATTGGTTAAAACTGTACAACTATACAACTATGCAACTATGCATCTATGCATCTACTTGATAGGCGTATAGTTGTATAGTTGTACATAATAATGGCACCAACGGCCCCCATTACCTGCCCCCCCCCCCCCCCCCCAAAAAAAAAAAAAAAAAAAAAAAAAAAAAAATAATAATAATAAAATAAAACTAGAACTTTAATTCGTCACTGAAGACGAATTAGGTGGTCTGTCTACCCGTTGGTAAAATTGCTAAGATGTGATAATATTTGTGCAAGATAATATTCCTGATTATGTTGAAAATGGATGGAGACTTGTGTCAAAGAAAATCGGGCAATTTCATATTGCATTATACATGGGATATTAAACCCATAGGTTTAATACACGACAGGCAATCAGATTTTGCATAGGGTTGTACACAAACTACATTCAATTAGGCATAACACGCAAAATAAAAAAGTTTATGACATTGTTTGTGATTTTATATGTTACAGTAGTCGAAGCAAATGGTAAAATATGAGGCAAAAAGAAGAAAAAAAAAATTCAAAAAAAAATGGACCCACCGGGATTCGAACCTGGGTCGGCGGGATGGGAGGCAAGTGCTTTACCAATGGACCAAAAGTTTTCCAATAGAGATAACACGTAGACGAAAAACGGGATTCTCAAATGACATTTTGTACTTAAAAAACGGGCATGATCCCGACATCTGATCAAAAATTGGAGGGCACACTTGTAAAAGCTTATAGTCTCAGCTATAACATATTAAAATTTGGAAGAAAATCGAGCAGAAATTACAAAGATACTGCTCAAAGAAGACGGGAATGTAGAATCAAGATTTGAGAAAAAGTCATGTCCCATAGAGAATACACGCAAAATGAGAAAAATTGACATGCCTCCTTTAATCACAAAAATACGCCATGATGCCTTTGTCAAAATGAAAAATCGTGGTAACTGATCTTGTAGAGAATTGTCTCAGCTACAACATATCAAAATTTGGAAGAAAATCGACAATCTATTACTGAAATATTGTCAAATGAATACAAAAATTATGACGTCATTTTTTCAAAATCGAATTTTTGAGTTCATATGCAAATATGACGACGTTCCAATCCTTCGACCCCCAAATTTTTTTCATGAATTCCAATCTACAACTCATAGGCTTTCAGAAAATGTAAAAAAAATGGGGTGTCTCCACGCTTTCTGACGAGCTATGGCGGATTCTAGATAGGCATGTTTTTAGCACTTTTTACATTATATTGCCCATTGACGCGCGCACGAATTTGAAAGTTTGACGCGCGCGTGTGGCATTATGGAATGTCGAGAATGACTGTAAATAGTTGGAAATTGTCAAGAATAGTGTCAGGAATACAAACCATGCGAAAAAACGGCGTTTTTACGTTCTGTACGAGCTGCGCGCGCACATAACGCGCGCGCGGACGTGCACGGACGGAAAATTTTGAAATGCTTAAAATGTCCTGAACCGTACTCTCCTTTGATCAAAAAGTGATTTTGAGCATTTCTAAATTTTGACGCGCGCGTACGTGCGCGTCATGACGTGCGCGCGGATTTTGCTGACATGTTACATTGACCCTTGACCTGAAGTTTATGTGTGTTAAATATGATTCATTTTTGATGACTTGTTATGAAGATATGATTGATAATGTGATTTCACAAAATGGCGCCTGGATGACGTCACGATGACCTGATGACCTTGAAAAAGATGCCAGAGCTTGATCTGATATAACCTGATATCTAATGAAAATTTCATAAAAATTGGGTGAGCCGATTTTCCGGAATCATGGTAACAAGAAAGTGTATGAAAAATAAAAATAAATAATAAAGAAAATTCTGACGAAATTAAGAGGTGATCTGTCGATACCGACAGACCACCTAATAAAAAATAAAATAAAAATAAATAAAAATTATAAAATGAAAATAAAAAATAAAAAATAAAATAAATATAATAAATAAATGAAAAAATAAAAAAGATAAATAAATTTAACAAAAAATAAATTTAAAAAAATGAAAATAAATAAAAATTAAATAAATGAATTGAATTTAAAAAAAATTAGAATAAATTATATAATAAATGAATAATCATTATACTAATAAATCTACCAGTGACAATAATGATGTTTTTTCTTGCACTTACAGCTCTGACACCATTCAAACTGGATATATTCACAACAGTTCCTGTTAACATGAAGAAATAGAAATTGATTGAACAATGAAACGATGGAACTGGTTAATACATGTAAATGTAAATACATACATGTACATGTCTACATTTTAAAAATTCCCATATTACCTATCTTGAAACTTTCTAGGATGATTTTCTTGCATTAACCTTCACCCTAAAGTTTAGAATTTTCTCATGGTCTCAATGAATCAGCTTTGCCTTCTCAAATTGGCACCGACTACTACATAGTTTGAGAAAAATCAAGATGTGTATCAAATGAACAAATGTGAATGCAAATTACAAAATGCAATGAAAAATTGCTTATAATAGTGATCGTAATTTCTCATCTGCGTTGCCAATTTAGAACATTTAAAGCTTACTTTCAATTAAATCATTCTTTATCAGCAATGGCAAAATATGTGTACATTGAAACAGAAATGGACTCAAAACTTTCAGTGATTTTTGCTCTCTCTGCTCGTGTAAAATTCACAGCATTCTGGAACAAATAAGTATCACTAAAATGAAACACTGCACTGCTAAGGGCTATAATAATCATAATGGAGTTTGCATACTTACCTTTGGTTTTTATCAAGTATGGTGTGAGGAGTTGTGTGAGCTGAAGGAGCGCTCTCACATTCACTGTAAAGGTTTTATCAAAGTTCTCTAAGGAAACCGTTTCAATTGTATCCGGTATAGCCATCCCTGCATTATTAACCTGCAATTGCACAATTAATATTTAGATTTTCAAGTGCTTAAAACTGTATAGGCACATAAAGAAATAAAAAAAACTGTGATGTAAAGAAGAACTGCAAAGTTATTTTGCATCTGATCTACAGTTTTTGCTTGTTTACTTGGACGCATGTTAGACATATGTAAAACAACAACAAAAAAGGAAGAAAACAAACAAACAAACCAAAAACAAACAATTGATGAAATGATATATTTTACAACCATGTTTTACAAAATGCAGCAGCTATTTTTTTTTTTTCAAAATCACCGCAACGTGACTGAAACAGCCAGATCTAAATGGGGAAATGTGAAAAGAAATGAAAACACTTCTTATATACACTGCCCTAGTGAGAATGAAAATATTATGTACACGTCCTATAAATCACTTTTACAAGGTAATGCACATTGTTGATCAAAGTCATAAGCCACTTTCTGCAAATATCTTACACAAGGTTTAAGTTTCTGTCTTGCTGAAAAATCTATGTTATTCTATAAATACAATAGCTTATTGGGAATTTTCAGTTATTCTTTATTTTGTGAATAACTCAAATGGACAAAACCTAGTCGGTGGATCATAAGTTAATCAGAATAATTTCAACTGTGAGATATTGACATGTAAATAAATCTGCCATAACACCCAAAATTCATCTGGAAAAGATAAATTCTAAAAGTCAATACTAAACTAAACCCACAATTTCCTGAAATATAGGTGTTTTTATCAAACTTTTCAGGACCCGTGTTCTATGCTCGAAGGGTGTATAAAAAAAATCGAAAAATCAAGCAAATGTATTTCAAGTGAAACTTTACAACATGATGTGCAAGGACATGGAAGAATATTGCACTTTAATACAAATCTTACCAACACGTCAACCTGGTTGAATTTCTGGATGGTTTGTTCTGCAGTCTTCTTCACATCAGCTTCCGATTCAAAGTTAGCTTGGATCATCAGAATCTAGGCAAAGGATTACAAAATTTTAAAAAAAATTTAAAAAAAAGGATTACATCTCCCTTTACATATAAGCTCCTTCTCTAAATGTTGATTTGAATTTTTTTAATAAGGAGGTAGAAACTGGATATTTAAACAGCTCTAGACATATTAACAGAGAGGGAGAAACTTATTCACTCCCTACATCCCTCCTCCAACCCCCCCCCCCCCAACTAGTTCTCATTTTGAGAACGGCATTTTCTCCATGATTTACATGGTTTGCACTGACTGTTGGCATGTGCAGTGGAAGTCTGCCTTCTTAGCACCATCACTTTTTTAATTGGTTCATTTTTCTCTACGGGGTAAGAGAAGCTGGAGCTGAATATATTATTTATGGGTTGTTTTTTTTTCTAACAAAATTGACTAAAGATTTCAATGTTCAGATTAAGAAAAAAACATAGGCCGGAGTGATTACAGGCTGTACAAGAGCATCCAACCTACATGTACCTGATCTCTATCAAGTCCTCTGCTAACACATTCATTAGTGACTGCTTGTAGATTGTGCATGTTCCGTCCCGTCAAGGCAAGTCGACATCCTAGTGATGCTAAGTATCGTGCTGTCTCAGCTCCAATTCCTGAGCTGGCTCCTAATTCGATTGTAGGAAAACTCATATTGTCATGTTCATACATCGTTGCCATTAATAAATTCCATTCTATTCAAACTTCTGCGGTATACATGTAGGTCAAAGATTTATTCAGAAGCCAAGGGGGATCAGGGGGGGGGGGGGACTTGGGGAGATAGCATCCAGGAGGCAAATCATTCCATTTCAATTTAACTTTAAATCACAAAACACTCCTTGTAATCCAAATTAGCTCAAATTAACCCTATAAGGCTATATTACATGGGCAGCGATCCCCCCCCCCAGAAATTTTGAAGACTATATAGCAACTAATACCAATGATATAGTCGAGTCCCCCCAGCCATGAAAAGAAATGCATGGCCACGCATACTAAAGTAAAATGTACGGCAGCAATATATCACACATAAAATGGCATGCCGGCCATGGAAGGAATGTACCCAGCATCCTTCTCTTTTAAAAAAAAAAGGGGGATCTATATAGAAGCAGACACACACAAGGTAGATCTACTTATGGCCAAGTTGGAGTGTGTTAACAATCCTAGTGGGAACTCTTCAACTAGCAAAATTACAGTAAATCATTGAATGACCTAGCTAGCTACAAATGTCTTTGTTAGTTTCTCCAACCAGCCATACAATTTAACTATGCTCTGCTCTTCCTAAAGTTCACAATCCTGATCAATCAAAAATTTAATTCAGTTTAATTCAAGCTATTTTTATTCTTCATAAAAAAACGCACATACTGTAAATGATTTGAGTAAACATGGTACAGATAGCATAATGTTTTAGATCCTTTAAAGGTGTATAGATCTAGTGCATGTAAATTACTTTAAACAATTAATGAAACTAAACAAAACAACGCTCGATCTAGATCTATAGAATCAAGCTGTGTCTGTGTTTAACCCATCTCCTGTACAATATTTACATGTATGCACAAGGCCCAAATCAAGGCACTATGTATATAGGCTCGATACGCCACTTCTATCTTTATTTTAGTAACAAGCACCCTTGGCTTTAAGTTAATAAAAGGGTGCCGTGACTAAAAATAAAAGGTTGGAAAATGCTGTAACAAGTGTAAGTACCCATTCATGCCAAAATGGAATTTCATCAGTCTATTCTGATAAATAATGAATCAATGATAATGAATATGCATGAATGAGTTAGAGAGACATGAGACGGGCCGATAGAATTGAGTCAAGAACGAGCTGGCCTGTGTAGACCGAAAATTCTGTCTCTCGTTCGTTATAGCCTCTTATTCTTTGGTAGGGTCAGCTCTTCACTTAGAGACAGAAGCGGGCCGTTCAATCTGCTGAGCAAACCAAGTACACATTGACTCACACACTAAAAGAACAGTTAGAACATTGTAGAATAGGGTTGCAAGATTTTCAAACACAGAATACCTTGGAGTTGGACCCAATAACCTCGCATATTAGCGTGAGTGCCTTGATAAGCCCGTTTCTGTCTCTAAGTGAAGAGCCGACCCTACCAAAATAAGAAGAAGCTAACGAACGAGAGACAGAATTTTCGATCTAGTAGTAGTAATAATACCTGTGATGAGGGCAACTTTTCCCTCCAGCGATCCGCCAAGCGTTGCTGGTACTGTAGCTGGTGCTGGTGATGCCATAATTTGTTGATATTCCTGGCCTAGAATCTGCAGGAGTATCAGACTATCACTAACTAAAAGCAGTAAACAAGTTGATGCTTCCAATTACACCATTAAAATTCCCCAACGGCCAACTTGCACAGCACCACTGCATCTATCACTATCAGCTCAGGCAGCCTCAGGTAAACAACAATTATGCAATACTGCATGTGCACGACATCGACACCCCTTGATTGTCATGTGACTGGTCAGATGAATCAGACGCCTGTTGGAACTCAAAAGCGCGAATTGGTGCAAAACCGCGAATTGCCGCCTATGCATGTAGAAAATAAGTTCAGCGTGACATGTGTACAATAATTGCACAGCATGCACATATGCACAACAAACACGCACAGCTGGTGCAGTCCATGCAGTTATTACGTGAGACGGTGAGTGACTGACTACCAAACTACCAACACATTCTGGATCACCCCCCCCCCCCCCACTTTTCAAAGTGGATTTACGCCCCTGCTTCATGATAATTAATGAGAAATGTTTGATGTTTTGTAGGGTTCAGAGCGGGTTAAACAATGTTACACGATCCGCGTCTAGCAATTTGCGGTTTTGCACCAATTCGCGCTTTTGTCAAAGAAATTCTATAATAATGACATAGAATGTCTTTGACTTTTGTACTCCAAAAAGATTATAGAATCTCTTTGTTGTATTCCAACACACGCCGCCGCGCTGGAACACTGTCGCACATACGTAGAGTACTACGCGCTGAACTTATTTTCTACATGCTTAGGCGGCAATTCGCGGTTTTGCACCAATTCGCGCTTTTGAGTTCCAACAGACGCCGGTACAATCAACTGATTGGGGGCTCCCGGTTTCACAGAGAGAGAGAGAGAGAAAGAGAGAGAGAGAAAGAGAGAGAGAGAAAGAGAGAGAGAGAAAGAGAGAGAGAGGGAGAGAGAGAGAGAGAAAGAGAGAGAGAGAGAGAGAGGGAGAGAGAGAGAGAGAGAGAGGGAGAGAGAGAGAGAGGGGGGGGGGGACCTATTATAGATTTGATATGCTCGAAATCAAGATATTGCCCACCGTACGTAGGCCATATAGGCCTAACTTTGGGCCCGGCTGGGCCTGGCTGGCAGTGCATGCAGGGCTTATATGGGGCCTATATAGGCCGGGGCCGGGGGGGGGGGGGGGCACTCGACCCTAACAGTAGTGGGTATGTTCCCACAAGCTCCCATTAGCTAAATACACTGTGTGTCATGACAAGTCTATATGGTGTGTGTATTCACATATTTATAAGCGAGGTTAATTCGCATGCATGCATGCGCAGCATGAATGAAAACTGATTTCCCTGCCGGCAGAGGAGGCGCTCCCGGGGGGGGGGGGCAGTGGGCATGGGGCACAGTGCCCCCCCCCCCCACTTTTTCAAGTACCCCAAAAGTGCCCCTTTTTTATCTATGAAAAGTGCCCCTTTTCATAGCTGATAAGTGCCTCCTTTTCTTCGTATAGTGCCCCTTTTTCTTTCTAATAATTAAGTGCCCTTTTTTGTCTGATTAGTGCCCATTTTCCATTCAAATAGTGCAATTTTTCCTTCTGATAATATACCCTTTTTCACCTCTGATAAGTGCCCCTTTTCCTTCGTATAACTGCGCCCCTTCTTCTTTTTTTATAAATGCTCTTTTCACCTTCTGATAAGCCCCCTTTTAACCTCAGACATTACTGCCCCTTTTAAAATATGTGCCTTCGTTTTTCGTCTGATAAGTGCCCAATTTCCGTTCTAATAGTTTAGTGCAATTTTCCCTTCTTATAAGTGCACTTTTTCACCTCTGAGAAGTGACCCTTTTTCTTCGTATGACTGCCCCTTCTTCTTTCTGATAAGTGCCCTGTTCACCTTCTGATAAGTGCCCCTTTTAGGCTCAGATAAGTGTCCCCTTTGAAATTCGACAAGTGTCCCTGTTTTCGTCTGATTAGCGCCTATTTTCCGTTCTAATAGTGCAATTTTTCCTTATGGTAAGTGCCCTTAGCTTTTCACCTCTGATAAAAGCCTCTTCTCTTTTTAAGTGCCCCTTTTACTTCAGATCAGTGCCCCTTTTTCTTTCTAATAGTATTATTTTCCCCTTTTGATAAGTGCCCCTTTTGTCTTCTGATAAGTGCCCTACCTATTTACCTACATTATATTTAATATATTTTACCTGTATACCCCGATGTCGCTTACAAACTGTGCCTAAAGCCCACAAAAGAGCCATTTACCTAGCTCTAAATAATCAGAGAGGCTTCATAATAATAGATTCCCCTACTGATATAAGCACAATGTGAGGCAGTGGAGCAGGGGGCAGGAGGGGCACAATTCCCTAAATTACAAGAATGAGCAGTGCCCCTAAATCATAACAGGAAGGAGGACAAATTTTTTTTCTAAAATTTTCCAAAGCTCGCTCGCATATTGTTTTCTTATCAGAAAATCGTGGCTACTCAAAATATCTTAAATATTTTGCTTACTCGCTTCGCTCGCTCGCAAATGAATAATCAGACCATTACACTCAACTGCAAAGTAGTTTTTTTTTTTTTTTTTAAATTTATCTAGAACCATGTTAAGACATAAACAATAATGTGTCGAAAATGATCCTCGATAGTGTATTAATCAGAATGTAGCGGACAAAGTGGCATTTTCCGCCTTGTTTTCATCCTTTGTAGGTGCCCTTTTTTCTCCCCAAAGTGCCCTTTTTTGTTGGTGCCCCCCCCCCCTCCCCCACTTTGAAAGATGCTCCGCCGCCCCTGCCTGCCGGGGTGGATTGGAAGCCGCTCGGAGGAATTAAGCACCTGGAACGAAACTCGTTTTCACTTTTCACCAAAAATGATATATATTCTTAGAAACGGGCCGGGCTGGCCAGAACGGCCGGAACGACGGATTGAAAAAAAAAGAAAAAAAAGCGGTGCTTAATTTGGAACGGTTTTTTCTTCTTTTTTCTCAACAAGGAAAAAAAATGGTATGGTTTGGAAGGGAAATTTTAGTGTAAAAATGGGGGTCTTCTGGGCGGTACATACCCACCGCACACTATATACTGAGTGCCTCCCCCCCCCCCCCCTCACCGATATAGGGTTGCTTGTCGTTTTTCCGAAGGTTCGTATTTCCGAAAGTTCATTATTCCGAAGGTCTGTAATTCTGAAGGTTCGTTTTTCCGAAAATGAAAGAGGGTTCATAATTCCGAAGGTTCGTATTTCCGAAAATGAAATAGGGTTCGTAATTCCAAAAATGAAATAAGATTCGTAATTCCGAAAATGGAATAGGGTTCATAATTCCGAAAATGAAATAGGGTTCGTAATTCCGAAAATGAAATAGGGTTCATATTTCCAAAAATGAAATAGGGTTCATAATTCCGAAAATGAATTAAGGTACCTAAAAAGGAGGGAGGGGGACCAAAATGACTGAGCAGCCCCCCCCCCCTCTCTCTATATCAATGGTCCAAAGAGAGAGAGAGAGAAAAGAAAAAAGAAAACTATTACAGAATAAGAACCAGTGAATTATCTGGCGGCCGCCGGATAATTCTATCTTTCCTTATGTTATTCTTTGTTTTTCCTTCTATCTTCTTCTCTTACTATCTTTCATAAATTTTTTCTTTGTTTTTATCCTTCTTTCATTTCCTCTTTCTATCTACAACATAACATAAGGAAAGATAATTAGATAATTATCAGGCGGCCGCCAGAAATTATCTCTTTCCTTATATTATGTTGTTTTCCTTCTATCTTCTTCACTTTCCGCCTTTCCTTATGTTATTCTTTGTTTTATTCCTTTATATTTGCCTTCTATCTTTCCTTATGTTATTCTTTGTTTTTATCCTTCTATCATTTCCTATTTTTGTCTTCATTAGGTTATTCTTTGTCCAAGTTCCTTCTATGTTCTTCTCTTTCTATCATTTCCCTATGTTATTTTTTTTCTATCATTTTCTCTGTCGATGTTCATTATATTACAAATAGGAAACGATAAGATAAAAACAAAGAATAACAAAAGGAAAGAGAGAAAGATAGAAGGATAAAATAAAGAATAACATAAGGAAAGTTATAGAGAGAAAAGATGATGGAAGCAAAACAACATAACTTAGGGAAAAATAGGAAATTATCTGTCGGCCGCCAAATATTTATCTAGCGGCCGCCAATGTTATGCTGTTTTCCTTCCATCATCTTCTCTTTCTAACTTTACTTATGTTATTCTTTGTTTTTATCCTTCTATCTTCCTCTCTTTCTATCTTTCCTTTTGTTATTCTTTGTTTTTATCCTATCGTTTCCTATTTTTAATGTAATGAATATAGAGAGAGAAATAAAAAAAGAATAACATAAGGAAAGATAGAAAGAGAAGAAGATAAAAGAAACTCAAACAAAGAATAACACAATGAAGATAGAAAGAGGAAATGAGAGCAGGATTAAAACAAAGAATATAAAAGGAAAGATAGAAAAAGAAGAAGATAGAAAGAAAGGATAAAAACATATAAATAACATGAGGAAAAATAGAATCGATCCTGCAGCCGCCAGATAATTCACTGGTTCTTATTCAGTAATTTCCCCCTTCTTTTATATCTCTCCCTTTTTTGGACCCTTGATATATGGAGAGGGAGGGGGGGGGGGGGGCTGCTCAGCTGTTTTTCCCCCCCCCCCTCCCTCCCTCATTTTTAGGTACCTTATTTCATTTTCGGAATTACGAACCCTATTTCATTTTCGGAATTTTGAACCTTTGTTCATTTTCGGAAATAGGAACCTTCGGAATTATGAACCCTTTTTCATTTTCGGAAATATGAACCTTCGGAATTTATGAACCCTTTTCCATTTTCGGAATTATGAACCTTCGGATAAACGAACCTTTGGAATAACGAACCTTCGGAATAATCCAACAAATGTTCGGAATTATGAACCCTTTTTCATTTTCGGAAATATGAACCCCCGAGCATGGGTAATTTGTGTTTCGGAATTATGAACCTTCGGAAATACGAGCCTTCGGAAAAACGAGTGCCCCCCCCCCCCCCCGATATATTACCGTAGGCATTGGCGTAGACAGGTCCTCATAAGTCAAAGTGGGGGGTAAGATATCCCTCAAGGACCATATTATATATATATAACACACACACACACACACACACGCACACCTCTACACACATCCCCACACACGCCCCACACACATAATAGTGTGGGGTGAGGGTTTGTAAATATGTATATGGTTTTTCTCTTTACATGTCCAAGATACAACTTTAGCATCATGCTTTTCTAGTTTTGTAGTATGATTTGAATATTGAACGAGCGAGCGAACGAGCGAACGAGCACACAATATACAAAGTTCGTGAGGCCGCAATAACAATGTAATATAAAAACGGGGAAACACAATTCTCATGGGGTTTCTTTTGCAAAATTTCACAATGATAATTTATTTAATAAGCTATACTTTTAATACGAGAGAGCGTAGCGAGCGAGCATTTGGGAATATTGGCTCTAAGTCACTTTGGATTAAAGGCACATGTTATGGAAAAGGGAAACGTGGTACTTATCTTGGGGAAAATTAAAGGACAAAATATTAGAAAAATAAATGAATGTGTAGAAAAGGTAGAAAAGGCAGTTATCAAAGGTGAAAAAGGGCACTAATCACACCTGAAAAGGAGCATTTATAAGAACGGAAAAATGTTCTTATTAAGTAGAAAAATTAATAAGTGCCTATTATATTACCAAGAAGAAAAATGACTTGTTACATTAAAAGGGATAAAAGGGATTAAAAGGGATAAATGCTCTTGTTGAAATATGAGCATTTATCAAAGGTAAGGTGAGGGATGAGGTGTAATTATCAAAATGGGCACTAATAAGAATATGGAAAGGGAACTTATTCGAAAGAAAAAAGGGGGCCTGCACTGTGCCCACATGCAACCCCCGGAGCGGTGCTTCTGACCGGGTCTACATGTCATAATTATGTCATTTCATCATTCTTCTATGTATAGTTGGGTGATGATGACACAGGTCATCATCTTCGATAAATACTGGGGGTGATGTATTCCCTCCTATATCCCTCCCAGATCAACACCCATTTTGTATCATTTGAAGTAGATGGTTTTCCCTTTCAGCTATTAGTGTAAAAATATATCTGGAAAAATCAGAAGCAACGACAGAATTGTAGATAAATAGAAATACATTCATATATATCTACAATATTGTACATTATATAAATAGTGCATGGTCTATTATGCACTATACTGGCTTATGTGCACGACAAATACTAAATTATCCAGAATGCAGTTTTGTTTCACCGAGGCCGCAGGCCTCGGTGAAATAGAACTGGTCAGTCGTCGGTGGAGGCACATATACTAATCGTAATCCAAATAATTTTGTACCATTCCATCCATTTGCCTCTTTAATTATTTTCATTTGAAGGGCTGCAGAATATACAGCGTCTCAGTATAAGACGGTAACCCAACTTTGACAAAATTATGTAAATAGTTTACCGATGATGAAATGAATGTCAAAATTAGAATATAGTTATAAAATTCCCCCTAACAACAACATACAACACACACACACACATACACATCCCCCCCACACACACACATATATATATAATATATATATATATATATATATATATATATATATATATATATATATATATATATATATATTAATTTAAAGACTGGAATGTTTCCTTAACACCATCTTTGAAAAACCGTTTTTGTTGTTTGTGATTATATCTTCCGGTTGACTGCACTGTTGGAGAGTCAAAACCAACTTGCGCGATTGACGGGCAACAAACAAATTGGAAAACATACTAGCCTTCAAATCATGAATATTTTTCATTTGAATTTGATGGTTATGTAATCAGTTTGCAATATCAGACCTAAGATTGTCACTTCATCACCTCCATATTACCACTGAGGTCTGGATTTAGCCTTCAAGTTCTATGCAGTCCACTGGAAGATGTTCCTTTCCAAAGACCCAATAACAAAAACAAAAACTTTTTTTTTCATTCAAAGATGTTGGTCATTAAGGCAATTAGCAAATACGCCAGTAAATCAACGCAACGTTTGCCCTGTCCATTTTGCAATCCTTTTTCGTACGACACTCTCACATGGTATACATGTACTTCAAAATGGCGCCTCGTGTGTTCGCACGAGGCGCCATTTGCTGGTCACGGTATAGGACCGCGTCAGTGACTTGTACGGTCTTTTGCGAGGCATGAAAGAGTAATCGTTTTAAAAAGTGCTTGCAAAATGAACAGTTCAAACAGTATATACGTATAGGTTAAATGCCTTCACAGGCTCGATTAGAACACGAACTGAGGCAAGCGAAATGACCGGGTGTTAAACAGCAGTGATTTCACGAGGCAATAGACGCACGGAACACAAAGATAAACACGATCTCTTGGCGTTTCAAAAGTAAGCCTTTTATTTCAGCCAAACACTTTTCTTATTCAATCCTTTCAACACTAGGAATAACCACGAGCGCAAAAAATGTACAAAATATAAGAAGATGGCATCACATCATGATTGACTGCGCAGACAATAACAAAACCTTAAAAACGATATGTATGTTTTTCATTCACATGGTCACAAAACAACAAATCAATGTATCTACAAATACTTTCATCACTGTTTCCGTTAGAGGCTGAAATGATGCGTGCACAATTCCATATTAAATCTGCAGCATGATAGCATTTTCGCGTACAAAGTGCTAATTATGAATTTAGGAGCGAAAAATACGTTCACAGTATAGAGCCTTGAAAGTGTACGATCGATTAGAATGGTATTCACAATCCCATATATTAATGCCCTGTAATTGTACACTGAATTCACATCTACAGGAGCCTTATCAAGAAAACACCCTTGAAGTTTATTTCAAATTTTTGGATGTCAAGTGTTCCACTGACAAAATATTTTTTAGACAATTCTATAGACTATGTTAACTGATGAACGTAATTAAAACTGTATTTAGATTATTTTCCAGTTTCTTTAACAGTGAAAACTAATCAAGTGAAAACGTATCAAGTCGACAAAACATATAAATCACCACTATGAACAACAACGTGTAAAAACAAAACACATACGGGTCTAAACCACCCCCATACGGTTAAACTGCAAATGTGAACAGAGTTCCTACGAAGTATGAATGCATTTCACGTTTAGGATAGACATAAGATTACTGCACTGCACCAAGTGTGGTGCAGTATGAATTATTAAACGAGCATTGTGCGGGGAAAACATATTCTGTGAACAAAAAGTAAACATACCTACAAGTTGATAATGACCGATAAAAACGAAAATGGACTATTTACAACAACTCCTATGACAAACAAACACGCCTCTATTATTCTCCTCTATTTTACAACGAAAGAAGAATGAATAAATGTCAAAATGTACAACATAACAAATTACCCCAAATCAGTAGAAAACAACCAATCACCTATGAACTAGTATACAGTTTACCCACATGTAATATTCTATATCAAATTTGTAGGTTGCGATGCGAACCTTATACACAAATACGTAACACATTTTAAACTTCTCTTCAATTTTTCTTTATACTTCTCTTTCTTTGTATGATTTATTCTCCTTCCTTTTTTTTGTGTGTAAACGATATACGATTGTTTTGACGTAATATAGTGTATATTGCACCGATGGACAAAGTAGAGCTATCTTAAAACTAACTTGGCCCTTTTGTTAGATCAACTCCAGTCCTAAAAAAATAACGTTCTGGCAAAGATTATATGTAATTTTTAGTGGCAAAGTTGCGTTGGCAATCATTTTCTCGAAAGAAAAGCTTTTTGAAATGACAAAATATCAAAATAGTGAAAAGTACTCGAGGAGGATTACAGGAGTGTCAAATACAAAGATGATCATTAATCCGATCAGTCAGAGAAATCAATATACGGGGTTCCTAGTATTTCATGGAAACAAATTCCCTGATATTTCCCAAATTTTCCCTTACGGAATTTTAAAATTCCAGGATCATTAACCCTTTCAAGACAATTGACCACATTTTGTGGTTTGGCTCATTAACTTTTGATTCAGAGCTCTAAAAAATATACCAGATACATGAGAAGAAAGAGCAAAAATTTCTGCACACACTATGTCCATATTTGTTGCATGACCATGTTGCGTTTGATGCCAGGAATTTTAAAAGTGACAATAATTTTAAAAGTGAAATCCTTAAATTGGCAACACATTGGGAGGTTCAAAATCATTGTTTTATCATCAGAATTGGCAATTTTTTCAACTTTTCGACAAATTCTGAACCATGTACATTGTTTTCACTGACATTACACCTTATTAGTACCATGTAGCACTAAAAGAAAAAATATTACTGTTGCCAATTTGAAGAACAAAATGCGATCAATTTTGCCATTAAATAATTCTTGTCCTGAAAGGGTTAAAGGAGGCATGTTACATACTAAAAAAAACCACTACAGCCAATCATCTAGAGGAAACAATGTTTGGGCACGAGACAAAATATAAGAGACTGACTTCTTGGGGATAATGAAATTCCCTTATTTAGCCAATTTGAGTGCTTTTCTCAAATCCCTGACTTGGGGGAAAAGAGGGAACTCATTTTCCAGACTTTCCCTGATTTCCATGATAGCCGGGAACCCTGTAATATGTCATTATTTGTACGAAAAATATGTTTCATTTCTTCTATTGATTAAAAAACAAGAAACAACCTTTCCTCATTAAAGCTCTAAGGACACTGAGAATAAATGATACCTGGTATTCAATGTCATATTTCACTTAATCCACATGATTTTGTGTGTTCTCTCAAACTAACTGGAAAATAAGTGCCAACCATAGTCTGACTGACTTCAAATTTGTGTAAATTATTACAAATAATGGAAAATAAGTTAGTAATGATAAGTAATGAGGCTTGAAATACCACAGGAGTGAACAATACTTAGACAATTTAAAAATAGAAATCGTATCTCTCACAATCGTAGCCTGAATGGCATTGTTGAATGTGATATCATTCTCGACAATACATTTCTAGTTATGGATTATAGATTTCTTCATAATCTATGACAAAACATATACCACTTCATAGTGGAAATAGTGAATTATAATTTCTTTACTAAACAATCTGTTCTGAACACAAAACACATTAACTATAGACATATACATCCATACTATTTGACTACCTCTACAGCACAGTTGCAAATCTTTCATAAAATCATTATTTAACAGTAAAAATAGCAAACTGTCAGTGGGAAAATGGGCAATTCCAAATAAGAAAAATCCGCACATCTTGTTAAGTTCATTTAACCGTAATGAATCTTACTTCTTTGGACAGCAAATGCCGTAGGATCTGAACAAAATCTTGGAATAGTTCAATAACTGAAGTGAACTGCACAAAACAAGACAAAGTAATAAATCTCTTGTCACAATCATTATGAGATCAATATTGATGATTTTCAGGTTATCCTCATAGCTATAATAAAAGAAAACAAAATATACAAATGAAGGATACAGATCTAGAAATTTTACAAATTGATAAGAATATTCTTTGAAGAAAAAAAAAACATTAGAAGAAGAAAAATTAGATGGGAAGAGAGAGGGAAAGAGTTAAGAAAATGCCTATCAAAATGTTTACAAAAATAACACCAACTACAGGTTTTAGATACATTTCAATCACAACTGATGAATACATAAGTAACCATAAAGAAGATGAACACTAATCTTCGATCTCATAATAATTAAAAAAAACCCAAACCTTACAAAGTTCACCACAAGCAACTCTATCACCTATAATCTAATCCACATGATTAAACTTTTAGCCAGTTGCCCCACCTGCAAAATACTGTCGTGGTAAAAACATAATTAACAAAGATAGCACATAAAATGTGACAACACAACATGAAGTACGGGTCCTTCATTTATGACTCGTAACAATTCCATGTTCCAGTAACGCAACGCGACATTCAACACATATTTTGGTCCGGCACTACATGCACTACTAATGGGAAATATGCTGACTAGACGCTTTTTGCACGCACGTTTCCTCCTCAATACATGTACATACCTTCTCCCCAGATGCAAAATATCTGGCCTCATATTCTCATCACTTTTCCATCCATTATCACTGAATATACATTTACATGTATTTCATTAATCACTAGCTCTTATATAAAAAACTCTGCTAAAAAAAAAAAAAAAAGATTTGTCACTTAAGTTTCATGTGGCCATTACTTGAAAAATCATAATTTTTACATCCCATCATTTTCCAATCAATGATTCAACATATGAGCTGTACTGCCTAGAGAGAGAAAAACCCCAACATACATGTATATACATATCTACAGTAAATCTTACACATGATGCTTAATTGGTATTCTTTACACACCTGAAACTCATTGCCTACATACATGAATACTTTCAACACAGAAAGAAAATGAATCAATATCTCGACTGACACAACATAAGAGGTACGTACATGTATCTAGATTACAAAATTCTATGAGATGACACAATCACAGCAAGTAGAGCATGATTTTAATCTTTTTCTGAGCACATGAAATTAAACACATGTTCCTTTTTAATGTACTCACGATTTCTACATGTATTCTCCCATTTTCATTAAAAAAAAAAAAAAGAGTAGAAAAACAAATCTTGTTTTTTGTTTTCTTGTGTACTGGTTGTATATACACTGGCTAATAAAGCTTTTGTACATATTTTTGTGTGTTTGTGTTCCCATATTTCTTAGATGCTTCTCATTTTCAGACAAAGTTTACGCCTGATGTATCATCTGGCAAAATATTCAAATAACATTCGTTAGACACATTGGACTATGATACAATCCCCATAGAGATAAAGTGTACAACCTATGACACAAAAGGCTCATAATTACATATAGATATTAACTTCTATACTATCAAGAAGTGTAAATACCTAGATTGGGAAATTCCTTCTAGAAATAACAAATTCACCAAAAAAAACAACCCGCAAGTAATAGAGGTTACAAACATGAGTACAGTGTCTTTCAACAGCAGTACAAATTAGACCTAATATAAATCCTTGAGACCTAATTATGAACAATGGGGTAATTTAGGGAGCTAAATACACCCCCCAAAAGAAGAGAAAAACCATCTATACAAAGAGAAGTACATGTATTTTTTTCTTCAAACATAGTGTACGTGAACAAATGTATTTACAGTGTCTGGACAGCAGTCACGTACAAAAGAAAACGGCATTATTTTTCCCAATCATTTTCGTTTTGTGCTTTTCACAATGATTTTCATCCTATAGTCGGCGTAATTTGACAATCTTGCTGTGCATGTTCAGCGCCCAGTTTAATAAACCTTGTTATCAATAACAAGTTACAATTCTTATAAGCTACTGAAATCCTTGATTGGCTGACAGCAAATTGGTCACAGAAATGGGGCAGTTGTTATTGATAACAAGTTTTGTGTAACGGGGCCCAGATCTTGATATGTTACATTACAAAGCCTATTAAAGAAACTCATAAAACCAACACAATTCATCTCTTAACTGAGGTCAAAGGTCACAATGGAGTTCAAAGGTCACTAACAAAACACACATGTAAATAAGAGGGAAGCCACATGAGACTGAAGTATGGAGTTGCTTGGATGTGTTAGGAAGATGATGATAATGATGATGCAATAGAGAACATGATTTGGAATGATGAAACACCACCACAAATATCAAACACAAGTATAGGTCTACTATGCATTGAAATTTGGAGGCAAAAAAAGCAGTGAGCAAAATCATCACTTTGTTGACCTTATTTTCTGATGTTACAATAGAAAACCACTTGATAAAAAGAATAAATGTAAGGAAAACATGATCCTAAAGACTTCCCCCCAAAAATTCATCCTCAGGTAATTTCAACAGCCTTGTGCACCATCATCTATTGCAAACATTACAATGATATGGTACATGATATGAAAATGAGTTTCATAGGCAATACAATAGTGCATTGAACTCTCCCATGAGGTGACCTCTAGACAGTCTTTGCGACTGGGTTGAAAGAAGTATGGGAAAGAACAATATCGGGCGCAAACCAATCTTGAACTCGAAACAAACAAGCAATACAGGTACATAAGTACAAATTGGCAGTGGCTTTAATTCTCATGGTTAAAAAAAACAAATAACGATGACCAAAACATAGATGCATAGAAATGGTTGGAAACTGTGCCTCCTGTTAAGAAATTGCATATATTTGGCACCTATCACATTTGATTTGATTTCAATGGATTTTGTTGCAGTACTTTTAAAATATCCTACAAAGTGGTTTGGTAACATCCTGAAATAAATGTGTTACTCTGCATCTCCCACTTGCAGAAGTCAAGAAAACTCTGATGGAAGAAGCATAAAGGGGCATCAAATTTTTTTCAGCCCGGCAAGAAAATGGGACAAATCTGAGTAGACTATACACCATGGAGAGTAATTAAATATTTCATATGATTTCTCAAAGTCTATGGTCTTGCTTTATCATGAGATGAAAAAATGAGGTATTTCAAAATTAATCAAAGAATGACTACTTCAGAATCTACTACTAATGCAAGGACGTGTGTTGGCTTTCACCTAGATCTATGGAAGTGAATATTGCAACTCCATACTACTTTATGCAGCTTGGCAATCAATTACTATCAAAGAATTAAGCAAGATAACTGGCCTTAACTAGTTAACCGAACCAATGAAATCATCTGCCAAAAGTCGGAAGGTCTTCAACTCTTTTTATTTTACAGTAAATATCCCTCTGTCACTCTGCTGAAAACATTATCAATATGTTTCCTCATGTGGCTGGAGAGAACAAGCGCATGCCATGAAGAACATTCCTGGTAACTCGCTTCTAAGGTTTTGATTGCGCTATACCACTTTTTAACAGGGATTTTTTTTCTTTACAGACTAATGAAAAGTGAAAATGGATGGTAACAACCGAATTTTAGTAGTTTCATATCAATCAGCACGGTATATTTTTGAAGTTACTAGTTACCGGTATTTTAATGCTAACGATCTTCTGCTTTGCGAAAATACATGCAGTGTGCCTTTGTGTCAAGCCTGCGCTTTATGCCCTTCTGCCAGCTGCAAGCCAATTTTACAACACCAAATGATTCAATGGCCTTTGTTAATGGGAGAATGGGATTATATTTGCTTAATCCACGGCTCCACACATACCTTATTTGAAAAAGGTCTGGATGGAAATTTTAGAGCCTGTTTGCAAGAGTCCCATGTTAATTTTCTTTTCAAAAATGTTGGGGTCTGGACTTAGATTTAGGCGCCCATGTGTCCCGGGAACCTGTGAGTGTCGAGCCCTGTCTAACCTAGCCCTAGAAACTCTGTAAGATACACAGGTCCACTGCTAGTGGGGACACAGAGGTAGGCATATGATGCAGCAGCTTTTGTAATCAAACTATCTAATAATCTACTGAACAAAATCAAATAACATCCCATGATGCCAAGTGTATTCACAAATCTGAACGAGTCATATACAGTTAACTTGCAAGCAATATGTACATTTTATTAAAAAAAAAACATTTAAAAATCACTTATAGTGATGGACACAAAAAATGCAGTCAGTATATCAATCTTTCAATATGATGATTGTTGATTTCATTTACCACAGTAACACAAACATCATCATTTTTACACCTTTGCTGCACTCTATTTCTAAAGCACTCCTGAATTTGCTTTACAGGCATACATGTATATACATGTACATACACAAGTGAAAACAGGTTCATCGCAATTAATACATCATTACAATACATGGAACATATAGACACTTAAATACTGGGTATCCTTCAGAAAAGTACCTCATTGTTTCCAAACCTTTAATGCAGGACATACACTGATCAATCCCGCTCACTTTCCTCACAGAGAAAATCAAACAGTCCAATCTGATTGGTTGGTACACACATACATGTAGCACGGTCAGCCAATAGGAGCTCACGTACTAGGCGGGTCTATGGATTGCACCAGTGAGAGGAAGTGTTCCACCTTCTCCATCTTGTGTTCGGCTTTGACCAGTTGGAACCGGACTGGGCAGTCCAGGGTGGTGCAATGCGGCTTGTTGTCAGCGAAGCCACAACAGCTTGTACAGATCTGCGAGGAGACAGAGAAGCAACGAGTCTCCGAGTAAAATCAAAACAATTTTCTCCTGAAAATATCTCATCTTAAAAAAACTATGATGGGCAATTTTACCTCTTCTACATGAAAAACCATTTATAGTTTTTGCGTGTTTCGTGGACTGATAGGTCCTTTTTGACAATTTGAACTATGAATAAATGTTCCTCCATAAGTGGTAAATCCAAAAACAGGATACAAGAAGGTACCCCAACCCTTTCCGCGTCACTTTCAGTCCATCAAAGCTTACCTGAAAATTGGATATGAAAGAAAAGAAGAAACTACCCATCTTTGTAAGAAAAAAAAAATTCTCCCACAATTATCGCTTCAAGTTATTCGATATCAACTACATCATTGGTCCATGTCCAACTCCTCTACATTTTGCAACGACATCAAGCTGGAAAGTTTTATAAGGTCTCGTCTCCCTCGTAACTTCTTTTTATCTTCAATGGCTCTGAACATATCGTCTGTTGACAGCCAGAAGGGCGTTAACTCTGTGTTAAAGTATACAAGTTACCGTCTTTCTGTATCTCAGCAGAGGAAGTGAAATGATAACAAACCACAGTCAATCACTCTGGTTTTTACCTTGTTAATCTGTGCCCTAGCTCTATCCCAGTCTTGGACCCTCTTCATCAATGAGGTGACCGTTGTCTGGGGGCTTGACCGACATGTCTCGCATAGCCCGGACTGGGTCAATCGATCGCACACAGCACAGTTCAGGCTGCAGAAGTACTGGGAGATCGTACCCTGAATAAGGGAGAGCATCAGAAAAAAAGTACAAAATGATAACACATGCAGATCTGCCTCTAACTAGGGCCTAAGTAATAAGCTTATTTGTCCGGTGATGGCTGAATCCTTGGCTTTGCTTGGCACCGTATTGAAATGGACAACCCTAGACAGTTCATGGTACCACTCATGGGTGTCAATGGCCACAAAACCAGACACCCTGTACAGCACAGATACCATCTGTATGTTCTTAACCCCATCAATCTTAATCTTCAACTAAATCTTAATCTTTACTTCAATATAAACTTCCTGGCATTGGCCAAACCCTTAGCTTTGCTGGGGATAGTGTTCACATGGACAACCCTTGGCAGTTCTTGGTACCACTCCAACGTATCAACAGTCATCATACCAAAGACCCTATTCAGCGCAGATACAATATGATTGCTCTTAACCTCCCTTAATCTTAATCTACCTTAAAGGGCAATCCAACCTTTGTAAAAAGCTGATTTGCAAGTAAGGAGAAAAATAAGATAAACAGGATGATGAAAGTTTTAAAGAAATCGGGCAAACAATAAA
>CM046837.1:16315139-16489216 GCA_025618425.1 Heliocidaris tuberculata
TCAATACAAAATGTGTTTTCAGCCAAAATTTAGAAATCTATGAATATTTTTACATTTACTGATCAAAATCAATTTATTTTATGCTGTTAATGATCGTAAACGTGTCACCGACAAATTTCATCCAAAAAAAAAAAACAAAAACAAAAGGTAAAAAAAACCCCCACAATACATAAGAAACTTAAAATACAATAAAAAACATAAGAAATCAATTTTGATACCGAATTTTTTTCAAGTATATTTGCTAAGAATACTGGAAAGAGTATCTAGACCAAAAATTGGCATTTTTTGAGCTTTATTTAATGATTGAGAGCAAAATTTGATTTCATGCATAAATAAGCATAATTAATTAATGTGAAATAATTTAACTATATAGTTTTGTAGATTACATTGTGGACGACGTGCGTGTCGATTTTCGGCGCGGTCGACGGTCAAGATCTAAGGGGGGGGGGAGGGATTCCACCCCCCCTCCCCTGGCTGTGGCATAGCCAAAATTTCCCGGCCCTTTTAGGGTTAATGCGTAGGATGCACTTCTCTTTGAGATCTTCAGTCATAATTTATGAACTAAGAAATAAACATGATGACTATGATAATAACAATGAAGATACATGTACATGTAGGTGACTGACCTTCTCAAGCTTGAGTTTGACAGGTTTAGGGTTCTCAGCGGTCACAGCTGCAACAATCTCCCTCCCGATCTCAAACGCCCTCGCCTTGGTTGCTCCCTTCACCAGCACAAACATGCTAATTCATAGATAATCACATGAAAAAGAGAAATTAAGTTATCAAAATTATCAATATCTTTATTATTCATGAAGTACTTGGTGTCACCTATACCTTGGAGGGGATAAGTGACCATATTCAATGTCACCCTCTGGTCTCTCCTCCAAGTAATGTGCAGGTGTACAACTACACATGGGGTTTCGCCCCTACTCTTTTATGAAGAGTGCAATGGATTCGGCACATGCAAAGGTGGTGACACTCCTTCACATGGGACTACCAATAACATGTCAGCCGAAGAATAGAGTGTTTTCCACTATAACCTAGCCGGCGTCCATGAAACAGGGGAGGAGCATGTAAACAGACAAAGAAGGCTTCAGTCATATACATATGCCTGGGTTGGATTCGATAGGCAGACACTCTACTGACTCAGTCAACTCAACTCCTTTAAAAGTTGACTGAAATAGATCTTTTATACATCATTGGTCATTGCAGTAATTACATATGAAGACCACAAAATTCAATAACAAACCTTCTAATATTCATTTACACTTTTAAATCTAAATGTACTGCAAGATTTAAAGTGGGATACAAACTGATGTTCATTCTAGTTCAATTTAAACTCAAAGCTATATTGTACACATTTGTAGGTTCAAGGTTGAAAAAAAAAGTTTAAAAAAAGAAATTATGGTATACCAAGTTCTAAACTTTTCTCTGTGTAAAACATGACTTAGACACTGCCTCAGTGTTGGCTGAATTAGTAGAATACAGCCCGCATAATTACAATGGTTCCATTTTTGAAGGATGCTCTAAAAAACAGTTAATATATCTTTCACAGATTAATAAGGGGAAGTGAGCTTGACTGCACAGTGCTTCTAGAGATGCACACATGTAAAGAGACATACAAAGAGTGACAGAAAAAGGAGAGGAAGAAGAGAGAAAAAGAAGAGTGCAAGTGAGAGAGAGTGTGCGCACAAAAGAGATAGACAGCGGGATAGAGAGAGAGAGAGAGAGAGAGAAAGATAAATTAAGGGTATACTAATTACCTGTCAGTGTCTCCATAAACTACTCTTGCCCCCCACTTAGCACTGGTCTCAACCAGTTTGATGGCCCTCTCTAGAGTCTCTCGCCCCTTCCTCACTACACTGTCACCAACCTGAAAATGTGCATGAAATAGAGAGGTGATCTTTTACAAAGAATCATTGAAAATATTTGACATGAATCTGTTCACTCATTACTCTACAGTGAAAAAGGATTTTACCCAATATTTACAGACGTTTTACATGATATCATTGCAATATAAAATTTGTGTGCAATCATTTAGATTGATCATCATTACCATCATCATCATCATCATCATCATCATTCTGATCATCATCATCAACAACCACCATCACAACCTTTACTACCATCATTACCACCATTAGAATTACAGACCTGCCAACCCTGAAACCCAAGAAATAGGGACAAATGACAAGGCAGAGGCTGAAAATGGGGACATTTCTGAGTTTCCTACACATTACTACAGACAGCTTTTGCAAAAATAGAGACAGTGGTAGAAGTGGCTCTTTCTTTTACCAAAAATCGCGAATGTCCCTGTTAAATAGGGACAGTTGGCAGGTATGTAATTATCATTACCATAATCATCATCATCACCATCACCATCATCATCATCATCATCATCATCATCACCATCACCATCACCATCACCATCACCATCACCATCACCACCATCACCATCACCATCACCATCACCATCACCATCATCACCATCACCATCACCATCACCATCATCATCACCATCATCACCATCACCATCACCATCACCATCACCATCACCATCATCATCACCATCACCATCACCATCATAATCACCATCATCCTCATCATTACCATCAATGATAATTATGATTATGATGATGATCATCATAATCATAATTATCATAATCACGATCATCATCATAAACAAGCAAGGGGCATTTTCCATTCAATCATCCTCATAAAGGCACATTAAAGATACATCCTGAATCTTTCAAAGTGGCTACTAACCTCAATACAGGGCATTCGTCCTGAGAAGTTAGCTGAGGTGTAGCCGTAGGTCACGTTTGCTATCAGCTTCAATCCAAGCTGCCTGTTATCCAACATCCTCTCCAACACCTGAAGGAGAAATCAGTAATTAAAATATCACCAAAGACACAGACTCCAAGAACAACTACATGTACATAGAGAATTGGTGCATGCGTGTGTGTGGCATCAACACGCATGCATTTTACAATTTGATACATTTGCTTGTAGAGCAAAGTCCCAGATCCTCGTCAGTAAAAGTGTCCATTTTTTGTAAACAGATCATCTGAGATGTTGTGACCATGACCTGGGGAGCGTTTCATCAAGCGTTTTGTCAGTGATTTTTACAGACAAATTTGCTCTTAGCCAATCAGATGCAAGGATTTCAGTAGCTTATAACAGTTGTCGGTAAAAATCACTGACAAAACGCTTCATGAAACGCTCCCCAGGATTGAAGAAAATTGTGTCACCTGGGAGTTTCCACTTGCTTTTTTTTTTACTGGTGGCATAAAACAATTTATATGTACATGTATGTCAAGCCTTCCCGTATCTACACGCGGATTCACATATGGGGAAAAAATTCAGCCCAGGGACCCCATTTTGAAATAAAAAGTTGGTCAATATCTACACAACACTTCCCAGGGACCATGGAACATCTCCTCCTTCAACACTCCCCCCTCCCCCACCCACCCCCTTTTTCACATTCCTAGATCCACCTCTCTTCTGGAAATTCATAATGTTGACGTACTCGGCACAAAAGATTACTTATGTAACAGTTGTTCTTTTTTTTTGGGGGGGGGGCAGGTTATCTTCTAATTACCTTGTCTCCTTTATGATCTTTGAGAGCTTTCTTCACCATGATCCTTGTATTGAGAATCTGATCCAACATCCTGCGAAAGAACAACAGCAAAAACAAAGCCTCTCAAAAGCGATCACTTTTAAACATAATATTCTTACAGATACGAGGGTGGTTTTTTTCTTGCCATTTTTGAATTGGTTTTTCATTTACCAAAAGCCAAGAGTTTTGAATTTGTTACTACAGTAGCATCATAATTGAATTTCTGATACTTACATGAATGTGGACTGCATGTAGAATCACTGAAATTCATGTGATGTGTACTATAACAGTTTTCATTTAATCGTTTATGGATGTACATGTACAGTGTAATCTATGATTCTTCCAAAGCCAAAGGCATTAAATTAGGACCCAGTCTTTAAAAGCAACCGTACAGCATTATTTGCATCAAATTAGCCATTTTTTTCTTCTGAAAGTTTAGGTTAAAAATGTTAAGTAATTTGATGCCAAATGAAGGCAATTATTTTGCATCAGCGTTTACAACAAAACAGGCTTTCTTTGTTTTCCTTATCCAATGACATCGATTTTAAATCCTATCCAAGGGACAGAGACCAACGTACCTGGGTAGGACACCATGCCTAACGCTGTGCTTCACAAAGGCCACACCGTTGGGGGCTACGTGGACACCGCCTGAGGCCAGAAGCTGGTCCAGCTGCTTGGGGGGTATGGTGAGAGAGTGGCAGCCCAGAACAAACTCACCTCCTCTGCAATGGTAATTGAAATGAAGGAAATGAAACTACAGAACTACTTAATAAGTGACCACTACTTTAGTGACCACCTGTACAGAAAGACCACCTGTCTATAGGGACATTTTTCTGTTTCCCCTGAGCTGTATTTCTCATTGGAACATGTACGTAAGGACCACTTGCCTACAGAGACCGTTTTCTTTGTCTCCTGTGAGTGGTGATATATACAGGTTTCACGATACAGTATAAAACATAAACAAAAAAACATGTTTGACTTTAATACGGAGTGATATGTATTAAAGGAACCTGTATCTAAAGACCACATGCCCACTTGTTAAAAGACCACTTTTCTTGTCTCAATTGAGCAGCCTTTATCTTCAGCTTTCACTGTACAATATAAAATGAATTCATGAGAAAAAGAAAGGCCCAGTTCTATCAGAACAGATTTTGAGCTACAAAGAAAACATTTGTATTTTGATAAATTAAGAAACAGAATGTTTTCATCTTCACGTAATAAATAATGTATTCTTATTCAAAAGGTTACATGTACATGTACCTGAAGATTTTTTTTCTACACAACTCAAGCACACTTTTGATGGAGTTGGGCCCTTTTTCCTGTTACGTATTCCAATATACAAAAAAAACATGTTAGCTTACTGAGCAATATGTTCCACTCGGCCAAGACATGTAGAGAAGCAATAGTTGTAAGCAATCATCATGGACGGATAGAGGGACTGGAAGTCAAGTACAATGACGGGATCCTCGTAGAATCTTGACTCTGGCTCCATGACGAGGGGTATGCACTCAGGGGCCTTGGACCTCGACCTCTGCTGGACGCTGGGTGAGACTGCGATGTAATTGGCGCACTTGGCCTGCCGCAGCATCATGGACTCCACACGATACTGTGAGATGGAGAAAAACAAGTGGAACTTTTTAATTGGAAAACTAAAAAGCAGCAGGTACCTATAAAATATCTTCTCCAAAAAAAATCTATCATTTGAAAAAAAATATATATGTACATTATTTAACATACATGTATTTTATGTCATAGTCATTCAAAAGCGGTGTCTCTCTTAAATACTGTCAATATTTACTGTTAAAGATGATCCTATCACAGCAATTCCATGGTATTCATTTTTGCTTCTTTTTGATTACTGGTTTAGAGTCACTTGCAAGTGAAAGTTACTACGACACGATAAGACATAAAGTTGTAGGTCTCCCTTCGCTGCTCACCTAAAAGCATACACTTGCTTTCTTAGGAGTCGGGTAAAATAGAACATACACGTACAATGTATATCATCATTAATCGTCATCATAATCATCAGCATCATACCTGGGATCCTCTAGACAGCACCGAGTAGAACTCGATGCCAAAGAGCCTGGCCAACTCACTGGTCCTCCCTATCAGATCAAGCTTCTTGATGAGTTGAATGTTCCCTCGTACTCTGTCAGCGTAGTACTCAATTGTCCTCCATCTAATGTGAGATTACAAACGAATCGATTGTTTCAGAATGCAATATTTATACAAGTGGATGCAAGCTACACACTGTACCTTTTCACATGTATATCCTTCACTTCATTTAATTAAGACACGCAGTGTTTTGTTAAAAAAGACAAGTTCATGGATATCTTTTTAAAAATTCATTGCAATACCACCATTCACATATTGCAGTAAACTTCATTGCTTTATTTTAACCCTTTTATGACAAGAATTATTTAAGGGCTAAAATGATCACATTTTTCCCTTCAAATTGGCAACAATAACATTTTTCTTTTAGTGCTACATGGTTCTAATAAGGCGTAATATCTTTGAAAACAATATACATGTACATGGTCACACAAGTTGTTGAAAAGTTGAAAAAAAATTGTAAATTTTTGATAAAAAACAATTTGAACCTCTCAATGTGTTGCAAATTTAAGGATTTTAAAGCTTATTCTCGTTTTTAAAATTCTGGACACCAAACGCAATATGCTCATGCATCTGGTATATTTTTTAGAGCTCTGAACCAAAAGTTATTGAGCCAAACCACAAAATGTGGTCAATTGTCTTGAAAGGGTTAAATACATGTACATGTAAACATCACCAATAAACTCACATTTTGGAAGTTTGAATAGATTTTAATCTCAATTCTTGTAGTGATGTGGCATCAACACACTCGTATTGTGCAATATCTCAGGAGCCTTTTGTCTATTTATTTTCTACTTTACCGCATCTATACCATTTGCTTTAATTAATATTTGGGCAAAATATGTCTATCCATAGTTTAGATTTTACACAAGAAAAATCATGGATCATTTCTCATCACTTCCTGTAATTTCTTAATCATTACTTACCTCTCTCCCTCACAGACCATGTTCAATGCTGCCTTTACTCTTTTTCCTTTAAATTTCCCCTATTAAGAAGTTACATTGCATTATACCATACTATTTGTTATCTGGTTATTATAACGTCCATTCTTTCTGTTGATTTATTGCATTCTTCTTTCTCTTTTTAAAATTCATGTGCTCATCAATATTTTGTTTCATACTATGTAATTATCCTTATACTTCTGTTCATCTTCCATCTTTTCCTTTTTTTCTCACTTGCGCATTCGACTTCCATATACCTTTGTTTGATTTCAATTGAATATGTTGTTGTTCATGTTTGTTCTCAGTCCTCACTTCTATGTCCTTTTTCTTTGCTTACAAACTTCATTTAAGTATTAAGTTATGCATTTCAAATATTTATACCAATGTTTTACTATATGTCACCTTTGTTGTTTTTGAAATCATGATTGTAAACTTTTGTAATTCGGCTTTGCCGCAAAGGAAGTATCTTTAATAAACCATTTTGAATTGAATTGAATTGAATTTCTTATACATCACATCACATCACATCAAAAGATTTCTAAACAAGAGAGCCACAGCAAGGCAGTGGTCTGCTTATGATAGAAACCACAAACCTGTAGCACGCTGTGATATGATCAAACCAGTCCGTCAATGAACGGAAGGTGAAGAGGGGAAGCCGTTGATGAAGGACATGGTACGCCACGTTCTCATAGGTGTAGATGTTGAGCGTCACCTGGAAGGAGAGGTGGACATTGTGTCAAGGAGGGTTTTAAAAATAAGTTTTATGTGAGAATGAATTGGTTTGAAGAGTAACTCACTCCTAAAACACAGGAAAAATCAACTGTTCCATGGCCCACTTTCATTTCATTGATTTCACTCTCTGAAAAAATATCAAAATATAATCATACAATACAGGTTTCATAACTGATTGCAGATAAGAAGTGAGGGAATCATAAAAAGCCATGTAGGCTTGTTAGAGAACCCAATCAAGCATACTTTAACTACATACATGCATAAATTAAAAAACATATGCCCCCAATTACATTTCTGTGTTCCTTCTCCCTGACACTTTTAGAATCAAATGACATCATAAACATAGGATAACTTTTCTTTCCTTTTTTGTTTTTGGTTGCTAGTCATGGATTTTTGGAGAAAACTAGCACCCAAAATAATGTGATAAACTGTTTTCTTTTGTTTTTGCTTTATTATGTGATCATACACTCATTTTAATTCAACAAAATGGGAAGGAGGACATAACAGAGATGCAGGTGACGCAGTTCAGTTAACACACTTTACGAAAAGGTTTACAAAATGGACGTTTGGTTTGATGGGAAACAAAAATGAGCTCATGAGATGTCATAACTAGGTAGTCATAACTAGGTAGTCATAACTCTTCTTCCAAGGAACTGGAAACCCACTTACCTCATGCCTAATAATCCTCCACAGATTGAGGACTATCCTCCCAGCAACTGTGATCTCTGACATGTGGTCCGCACCGTAAGCGTCCTTGTCTGCTGAAAAGTGACTCTCACGGGCATCATCTGATACAACAGACACAAAAAAGGATCAAACGATTGTAACTGACATCAAAAAGTTTCCGATTGCTGTTTGATTTCAAGCACATAACAAAGAGAATACTCAAAATCTGCATATGGAACTTTGCCTTCCTAAGTTGTTGACATCTTGTGACATCAATGAAGCTATAACATGCATGTCGGTGTTAAAAACATGTTGAATTATTTTCAACAAAAAAGGATATTTGCTGTGAATTTTTTAAAAGGATAACCTGTTGGATACAAGCTTTTGAGGGGGTTCCCCTGGGCACCTGGTAGCAACTGTTTCCACTGCAAAACTGGCTGACAAGCAGATAAAGACCACTCCTTCCCCTCCCCCCCCCCAAAAAAAAAAAAAAAAAAAAAAAAAGAAGAAGATAAAAAAAAGGTCCTCAAATTTTTTTTATTTTCTTTTAATACTATAAAAGTGAAATACAAAAAAATATATGCAAACCCTTTTGTGTGGAGGGGAGGGGGGGGGGGGGGGGGAGGGTAGGGACAGAGGGGAAGGTCACTCAAAACTCCAAAAACCCTAGTTTGTACGACCGGTAATTAACATGTAGGAGGCATTACACTTACCTGGTAACCTTGAGATCTGCTGGCAGAGGTGCACCTCAAGGAACGCTGCTCGCTGGAAGAGGTAACCCCAGGACAGTTGCTGAATCTCAAACCCAGCTAACAGATCCGGATCATGTCTGAATGTGTACAAAGAGGGAAGGGAATTATTCCTTCATTGCTACTAAAAATACTGTTTCCAATTCTTTTATTAATATTATGAAGTATTTGGCATCATCTGTGCCTGGGAGGGGAAAAGCTAACTGAATTGCTGCAACCGTTTGGGTCGCTCCTAGTGATATAACTGATTCTGTCCGTCCTGCTGGCTCACTGTATGCTCATCAATGCACGTATCTTCATAAAATATTATGTTATTGAATCCTGAAATCATAGAAATCAACAATTGTTATCTATATTTTACGAAGTCACTAAGCAAGTTGATTACTGCTTATGACTTCTTGCTTACAATACATGTAGCTTTTCATTTTATTTCCAATTTCCTCTCACTTCTCTTCTCTATTGTTACATGAATCTATATAGAGAATGACACTGTATCTGAGAGCATAAACCACAAAGTCTTACCTCCTAACGAGTTTCACAAACTCCTCAAACATCTCCTTCTCATCTTGAACATAGGTGACCTCGATCCCCATGACCCCCGACCTGGCTAGCCAATCCCGCTGGGTCAACACGTTCAAGTCCGTCACGTGTCCTCCCGTCCCCTCATCGCCCTTTGACCCCTTCTTGGAGAGGTCAACCATGATCATGCCGACGCTGGTTTGATCCTCATCACTGATGTCTTTGCTCCCATCCATCGTCGAGGCATTGGGGTCACCAGCATTGCCATGGTGATTGTTGTTTGGTGTTTTTTTCTCGTCCGGGCCATCTTTGTGAATGCAGTAGAAGATGGCTCGGATGGGGTCAAAGTCAGGGTCGGGGTTGTAGTCCCGTCTAGTACGGACGTGGACTTCAAGACTCATGGTGGTAAGGTGCTGGACCTTTTTTCAAACAAGAAAAAATTCTCACTAGCTACATGTATGCTTATCAATCAATAGAGGTACATGTAAAATGTCACTTTTTAGTGATGTTTTTGCACTGAAAGTATCATTGCTTTTTGAATGGTACATGTACATGTATATATCATAACAGTGCATGAGAAAAACATAGAAACAATGTTAAACCTGGTTTTACATGGTCTACTTATTTATGAAGTGTCAACCTCTTTATTCCACATAAATTTATTTAACAAAGTGAATAAAGACTGAAATGAATCCACACATGAAATGAAAAAGAGACATTTATTTCACCAAGATATAATTTTCGGGGTGTTCTATTTGTTTACAGAATTCTGGTAATTTTTACAGGAAAAAGAGGCTGACACACGGTGCTCCATCAGCGGAATAACTCTACCAACTTTGTCAGGGTTCACACGACTAAACTTAGTTTGCTTTTTTCAATACTGAATCAATGAAGGAAAAGAAAATGAGATAAAGTTGATTTCTTACCACATGAAGAGCTTTGGCATCTTGAACGTTTCCTTGGCTGACCTTGAAGCCATACATATTCTTTGGGGTTGGTCCCTCAATCTGAGAGGTAAGAGAGCGTTTCTTCCGCAGCGCAAGATCCGGTGTTACCTGGAAACAGAAGAGCATCATACATGTATGAATGAGTTATAACTTATAGAGTTATTACACGTATATACATGTATATAATGATCTGTTTGCCTTTCTTTAATATGTTTTTTGTAAAATGGGAAGACTATTCAATGAATAGTGGAGTAAGAGAAATCACTACAGACAGAGAGCATGGGATAGAGATAGTAGATGGAAGACATAAGATAATCTATGGAACAGTGAACAAAACAATGTCAAGAAAAGGTTTGGGAAGACAGGATGAAAGGGAAAAATGTGACAGGAATATCAGATGAAGAAACAGAAGAACTAATATTGATCAATTCAGAAAGTTGGTATATATATATATATATATATGTATATATATATATATAGATTTCTAAATTCGATATATTTACCTGAGCAGGGGTGCATGGAAGAGGAGGGTTCTTCAACTTGGTAAGGTCCATGAGGGGTGTAGGCTTTTGCATGGCGATGGGAGTTACTCCAGGCTGTTCTTGTGCCATCATAGAAGTTCTTGCCAATGGGCGAAGTGGGGTGCTTGACAGAGGAGGGGTGCAACTCCCTTTGGAAATCCCCGCCACAGGAGTTTGCACGTTGGAAACTTGTTGAAGCCTGGTGTTCTGCTTGACTCCAGGAGTTGTTGCTAGGCTATTGGAGTTGGTAGCTGGAGATGGGTCATCGTTGCATTCTGCTGCGATAGGTTGTCCCAGAGTGGGAATGCCGTTGCTGCTTCCAAGAGATGCGGCAGAACCATGTGGGGATGATGATGGATTTCGACTCTCATTGGCAACATGCTGCAGTTGAGTTGCTTGTAAAGGTTGCTGCCGTCCAGGAGTTGTGGTGTGTTGTTCAGCAGATGACTGTAATGGATAAGCACCTGGTTGCAGGGGTGGTGTTACTTGCGGTGGCAAAAGAGTTTGCTGGGCACTCTGCGGAACTTGTGGTGCATTGTTGCCTTTGTCTCTTATCATGTTTGTCTGCTGTCCTTGTGGTGCAGGGTAGTGGTTGTTCTGATGGCTGTGCAGATTGCCATTGTGTTGCTGTGGCAAGAACTGCATATTCTGTCCCGGCGAGTTGTGTGGCAGCCTCACACCTTGTTGCCCATGTTCCTGATTCTGTTGAAACTCTGGCACAGCAGCTGCATTGTCATGCCTAAAGCCATGTCTCTGCTCTCCCTGCTGTTTGGCATTCAGCCACCCAGCAACAGATCCTCTGGGAGGGGGATACTTTGAAGGCATCCACACGGCATCTCTATTGAACCCCTGGTGAGAATTGGGATAGCCCTGAGAAGATGGTACCTCTCCCTGTGATTGGACAACTGTCTGCCAATGGTTCAGTCCCAATGTCCCACATGGGGTGTCAGCAGGCTGCAGTGATGAGGGAAGCATGGTCTGAACATGGGCTTGGCCCAGGCCTTCCCTGCATGACAATAAAAATAAGACGGTAAATGAAACCATTGAAAAATTGGCATCAGTAAAGAGAAGATCTGCTCTTATAGACTAAAATCCATGATACACTCAAAGGGAACATAATTTTTCGTACATGATTTGAAAACAGCTCAATGTACATGTAACTAACTATTTACATAATTGATACTGAGCCCTTGGAACACAATATCTATCTTCAAATAAAACAGAAACTTATGTTAAAACATTAGATAAAGCATATAACAATACACATGTCCTCGGCCAAAAGCAAAGACTTCCTTCTTACCCTATCCCTATACACATACCTCGGTAAGATTTTGTAATATTTGTAAAAAACAGGTCTAACATACATGAGAGTTACATTGGTGTGGACAGACTTCAACCTTCATCCTAATAAAAATAACAATAAGAGTAAAAGCAGCTTACACTTGAAGAACCACCATGAAGAGTACTAACCTCTGTCTTCCAGCATGATCTTGGGGATTCCCCCAGTATGCCCCCTGGTGATGTACCTCTGGCAATCCATACTCCTGGAGACTATTCCTAACCATATTGTCAGTAGGAGGCATAGCTACAGGCCGCCAAATCTTGGGCTTGGCTGCTGGGACTGCAGATCCATTGTTGTCCTGGTATGGATGCTGTTGGGGACTATGTTGGTAGGGTACTCCGTAGGCTTGGGTTTGTGATCCAGAGTTGGGCGATGGGTGCTGATGGTTGGGGGATTGGGATGGAGGGTTGGGGTAGGAGGACTGGGGTGATGGATATGGAGGAGGGTATCCGTGGGGTTGATTGTTCCCTGGAGACGGGTAGGGCGGAAGATGTGGCTGGCTGAAGCCCTGGCTCTGATTATCCACTCTATCGTTGCCATAGGCTGTTGACTGGTTAAAAGAATGGTTGGACATGTCATACATGCTTTGGCTTGCATGTGAAGCACCATGATAATACATAGATTGGTTGTTGGTACTGTTTCCTGTATTGACAACTGGCTCTTTGGAGTGATTGCTTTGAGTGGCAATTTGTGTAGGCTGACTGGAATTGTACTGATGCTGTGGAGGGCTACCACTGCTGTGTTCAGAGTCTGTTTCTGGAATGGTTGTTGGTTCCTGTGACCCAGCTGTCTGGGAAGTCATTCCCTGGCTGTGGACTGTAAACTGACTGGAGCTGGAGTTGCTTGCCCTTCTCTCAATGGCACGCGGAGAATGAGCTATATATGATGATGATCCAGAATTGGGTATGTCAGAATAGTAGGAAGGAGCCTTCTGACCAGGAGTGATCTGCGATGAACTGTTAGTCCCGCTTCCCTCAGAATTTGACTGCGACGCTGCCTGCATGGGGACATTGTTTTGAGGTAGAAGAGGGCTACTCTGAGGTACTGAATGTCCTCTAGATTGGCTGGCATTGTCTCTTCCTAGTTGCTGACTGTGGCTGCCCATCCCATGATGGTGAACCTGGGCTACAGAAGCATAGTGACTACCATTGGCCTTGCTCGTTTGTCTCTGTTGATCAGAAGAATGACCATGCTGAGATTGTACTCGATGCCCCCTTTCTATCTTACTGGTGTGGCTGTTGGGAGCAGAATTATCAAGTTTGGCAAATTCATCAGAAATGGCATCTTTCTCACTGTCACCATGTAGATGATTATAGATTCCGGAGACATCTTCCTGGAAGTGCTCCAGGGCAAAATCATCATTGCCTGATTTGGTTTCTTGCTGACTGGACCTTCCCGCTGTTGCACCACCAAGCATCTTTTCATAGACGCTAAAATCTGAAATCTGACCAAGGTTTCTCTCAATGATATCCATTTCATTATCAGAGATGGGTACAGCGACTGTATTTTCCTCCTTCCTGACATCCTCATCCTGCAGGGGTGCTACTCCATTCTCTTCATCTATGTAGTCATCTTCCTCCTCATATTCCTCTTCGGTATCAGATATCTTGCTGAGTGGAGACCAGCATCTTGGCGGGGAACTCATCTTCTCTGGGCGCTGCGGAGAATAGCATGCCAACCGCCACATCACATCTCGAGACTCATCCTTGCTCATTTCAGAGATCTCTGGAATGGGGTTCTTTGTGATCTCATCATCTGGAGGAGTGATCGGAGGAACAAAGTTCCATACTTTGTTGTCAGGACCACCTCCAAAGATGTCCTTTATCTTTGCCCTTGCTCCTCTCCTGGGAGTCGTTCCTTTTAATCTCTTGTAGATATCCTTACCTTGCTTAGCAGCCAGTATGGCTTTCATCTGTTCTTTTCTGGGTGATGACGATGCTGGACCTTTTCCCCAAGGAGGGCTAATGCCATTCTTGATTCTTTTGGTATCTGTCTTTTCGTCATCACTGAGACTCCTTTTCCTCTTTGCCAAACGATCAAGGTCTCTGTAGAGGGCATTCCTGACGACTTCACTCCAGCTTGCCTCATCTAGGCAGAGTTTCCTCAAGATGAGATTAGGATTGAGTTTTTTGCAAGCTTTCAGCTTTGGCCATGTTGTTACCCTAAGCCTCAAGAATGGCATTGTGGCAGGATCAAATTTCAGTGCTGTAGGCTTTCGACCCTTCTTGACATCAGGGTCACTGTCCTTTCTATTTGTTTTACTCCTTCCATCTGCCTTCTCGTCTTGCTTCTTTTTTCGTGCTCGTGACCCTTCCTTCCCATCTTTATGAGATCTATTCTTTTTGGTCCCTTTGTCATCTTTAGTCCGCTGTTGTTTTGAGGAAGGATTTGCTGGCTGATTTGCTTTCTTATGCTTCAGATCTTTGTCCTGTATTTTCTTAGCAGAAATGTTCTTTTTGTCTATCTTCCAGCCAATGCCCTTTTGTCTATGTTCTGTCTTAAATTCCCCATCTTGGTTTGATGTGTTCTCAGATGTTTGTACATGTATCTTTACCAGTTTACCAGAAGGTTCTCGTACACCCTTAAGAGGTGATCTTCCGATCAGTTTAGATGAAGGCACGAGTGGCCCTTTGCTTTCCAATTTATTCAAATCCTTAGGACTTCTTTTACCCATATGTCCCCTACCCAATGTTGCTGGACTAGTCACCTTACCATCAAAGACAAATGATTGGTCTAGCAAAGGAGATGGGGATTGATCTGCAGAGCCCAAGTCCATGCAAGATACAGAGCTGTCTGGTCTGCTCCTCTTTTGTTTTGGAGACGATTTTGCTTCAGCCTTTGCTGTTGGCCGGCTTCTCTTAGCAACTTTCACAGGTTGTCTGTCAGAACGTCTGGCAGGAGATCTGGATGATTTCTCTAATACGTTGTTGATTCTTCTTTGAGCATTTGGGCTTTTTGATGGACTTTGAATGAATTTATCAGGGGAGCTTCCGGCTGGCACACTTCTTCTTCGAACAACTTTGGCCGGACTTTTTGTGGATTTCTCACAGGCACTGACAGCTATACTATTACTTCTCTTTAGGGCGATTGGACTTTTCGAAGGGCTATTCATGGGGAATTCCAAAGGAATTATGACCACTTTGGGCTTAGGTTTAACTGACTCTGCATATTGAAACAATGGTGCTATCTTATAGCCAATGGCACTACTGTATACAGAGACAGGACCTTCCATCATTTTGTGAGGGCTGCGAATTATTCTGTCAGAGATGAATGGTTTGTCATCTTGTTGCAGTTGTCGTCTTGGACTCTTCTTACCTCCTCTGCCACTTCCAGCTTTGCCAGGTGATCTGACTGTTTCCTTAGGGACAGAACTGCCTTGAACAGCATCTTCCGTATCAGGTGTTTGACGATAGCTATTCTTTGACCTTTTACCCTTGGCCATTTTCCTACTTGACTTTCCTGCTTCTACCTTTTTATAAGTGTCCTTGTTTCCAGTATTACCTCTCCTAAAGGATGTGTGAGGTTTACTTTCCTTGAAGTCTTCATCTGAAGACACACTTTGAAGTCTCCTTGATTCCTGAGATGTTTGTCTCCCAGAAGAAACTTCTGAATTGGCTCTCCTTACTCTCACAGCACCACTGTTTGCAGCACTAGGTCTTTGTTTAGGAGATTCCTCTTTCACTGAGTTTCTCCTCCTCCTGCTATTTGATGAAGACTTGTCACTATCTTCAAGCTTTGAACTGTTTCTTCTTAATCGTGGGGAACCACTATCTGAACCATGTTTCAATTGCCTCTGCCTATTTGTTGAGTGCTTTTCATTTTCCGAAGGCCTCCTATTTCTCCTTTTCTTGGTGTCCATAGGTCTTGGAGAGGTATTCCCTGGTAGTAATTTCATGCGATCTTTGGGCTTCAATGACTCAGCATACTGGAAACAAGGTGCAATGTTATATTCAATGGCATTGGAGTACTTCTCTAGTGGCCCCTGCAAAGGTTTCTGTGGACCACGAGACATTGTTTCAGAAAGGAAGGGAACATCTTCCCTTTCTGATGATTTACGAGGGCTTTTGCTCCCCATTCTTCCTCTTCCAAGGGCAACTAGAGGTTTGTGCCTACTGCTCTCATGAGAGTTCTCAACTTTATCTTCAAGTTGAAGTAACCGCTTGGCCCGTTTCACTGATGATCTAGGAGAATTACTGGTCCTTCTTCTCTGGACCTTAGCAGCCTCTCCAAAGACAGGCGATGTTTCCTTGTGTCTTCCATTAATTAGTTTTCTTGGACTCCTGGAGCCAACTGAAGGTCCTTTTTTCTTTCTGGAGGGAGCACGTTTCTTTCTAGGAGATTCGTCCATGGCCTCTAAGGCATCACCGATGTCCCCTAATGGGCCATCCACAGCCATATAAGGATTCCTGGCAATTTTGTCTGCTGCCAATGGCCTTTCAGAACCAACGCTGGTGTCTGACTTGCGAGGACTCTTTGCACCTTGTCTGCCGCTACCAACCGATGACTTTGGTTTACTTTTACTTTTACCTAGTGTAAGAAAAGAAAAGTGACACAGAGAATATGAACCAAAGCTGTTCACCAGCCATCAATATACATGCCTACTTGAAGATCAATAAATATACAATTAACTTTGAATAAATCGAATTTGTTGGGACAACAAAAATAGTTCAACTTCGAGTTAGGAAATTTAAATAACACATATTTTGCACAGTTTGGTAAAAAAAAATTGATTCACCTTAGGGAAAGTTCGCCTTACGCAACATCGAGTTATGCAAGGTTAACTGTATATCTATATGATGCACTGAAGCATCAACATCTAAGTTTTGTCTTGATCTTATAAATATAGCATAAGAGTCTCTTTGATTCACTTAAAGTTTGAAGCATACAACAAAAAAGCGATGTACATGTAAGATGAAATGTCACATGCATACAGATGGATCCCATAGGACACCTCGCCTGAAGAAAACACCACTTGCAGCAGATGAACTGGACATGATAAGCAACTTTTTAAAGGTGTCTATCTCACTAGTTGGTCTAACATCGCTGAGGCCGCAAGAAAACATATGCCATTGTCAATGAATCTGAGTTAAAGCAAAAAGCTTTCCATTGATAACAATGATGTACACGATGAACCACTATCTTTTAATAACAGTAGGTTTCAAAATGACTAGCTGCTGAAGGTAAAGCCTTGTTCCCGTATGATGTGGTAAATTTCAGAAAAAAATGCATGTAGCGCATTTCACATTTTTGTATACTGTAACAATCAGATAAGTGGGTGCACTTAGGGGCCTTTGTTATGCAGAGACCCTTTTTGTCCCCGCCTTCACTTGCAAATAAACATCACAAAAGATGTACTAATGTGCTGGCAATATTAATGTGTTTCATGTTGAATATCAATTGTTAAACGTGTTTAAATGTGCAGAAATAGACATTCGAGTAAGGTTTCATTCCAAAAGGAGCTAAATCAATGAAAATCAAAATTATGAAAATTTCTTAAAAATTGTAATTGATTGCTAGATTTTTAAAAACATTATTGAATTAATCTAATACAATAGCCCTATCATATATATCAAAATAAAGTAACAGTGGACAAGGGTAAGTGGTAAATTAAAAAACCATAATTTACTCAAAAACGCTAAATGTGGATATAGCTCCTTTTGGAATGAAACTCTTCATTTATATATTGTTTAATGTGATAACTATTGTTCATATTAGTTTAAATCACATGCTTATATATATCAAATGATAACTTGCATTTTCATAAGCAAATCTTAAACCTGGGGCCAGACCTGACTAGCACTTGTGCTATTTTCTGGTTCCATTTTACCTTTTTTTCTTCTTGTTTTTACCATAATCTAATTACATAATATTTTCCTGTAAATGTTGTAAATATCATAATGTATTGTATCTTGTTATTGGGAAATAAATACAATCATATCATATCATATCAAATCATTTACATGTAAAATAGTTTTTATTTCTCAGCAGTGGTTTACCATGTCATGAGGGAACGAGCCTTCAAAGGTATGAGGGTGAAAATTTTACGCAGGTTGCTTTAGAATATGTTTCCATGAAACTTACCTTCCCCCGGCTTGATGTCTGAACTTCCATCTAGCTGGGATATGTGTACATCATCCCCTTGTTGGCTTGACCTCTGAGATCCTCCTTCTACTGGCTTGATGTCTGAGCTTCCATCTAGCTGGGGTATTGGCAAATCCCCACTCTGACTTGACTTCTGAGAATCTCCATCCCCTCGTTCCTCTATCTCACATATGAGCTCGTCCAACCTATGGAAGGAAAGAAGAGAGAAAAGTCTTCCATGAAATGTATATGTACGAAATGGAATTTTATGAAATTATCAGTCCAAAGAAAATGTGCTCAAAAGGTATGTCACAGAGTTGCCAATTTGCATTCGATGGATTACAACTTTAAGAATACGTAATCTTCTTATGTTTTATCACATTTTCCTCACACTTTGACTGATCTGTTTCTCTCATTTTTATGCTTTTTTTATAAAAGCAACATATTTCCAGGGTGGACTTCCCTTTTGTTAAGAGCAACACCTTCTCTAAAGGGCTGAACTCACCTTCCGCTGTGGCTTATATCAGCTGGCTGTCTTCTCTCTCTTCTTCTATCTTCCTCACCCTGCTCCTCCTCCTCAGGATCGTCATCTAAACCGATCCATGCTTGGGACATCTCCTTTTCTTCCAGGGCCTCAAGCTCTGGACTGTCTTCCTCAGAGTCTGATATTTCTGAGGGTGGAAAAATAAATGAGGTGATAAATCGTAACAAGGTCCTTTCTTGGTTTACCTGTGTGACCCATAGTTACATTGGATGATTATCTTTGCGACTATCTTCATCAGCATCATCATCATCATCATCTTGTTTTTGGACTATCATTAATGCCATAGCCATCCTCCTCCTGCTACTCATTATCATTATCATTATCAATTTCATGAGTATCATTATCATCATCATCGTCATCATAATCGTCATTGTCATCATCATCATCATCATCATCATCATCATCACCATCATCAAAATCATTGTCACCATCATCAAAATCATCATCATTATCATCAATGTTACCATCATCATCAACCTTACCGATCCCGGAAGGCCTTGGCTGTCCCCTGGAGCTCTGGGTGCTTCTTCTCCCAGATAGGGCCAGGTCCTCATCATCCTCCTCATGTACAAGATCTACCAGTAGATTTGCTAGCTCCTCATCACACGTATCTGCACCAAAACCAAGAGGACCATTATGTGAACTAAGTTTGATGGTTTGATGGTTTATTTTACTTGACTGCTAAGAAAGCATATGTATGCTTGTAGGTCAGCAACCAGGGGACTGACGGCTTTAAGTCCTCTCCGATGGACTGAGGATTATTGCCTTACCAATGGCAATATAGCATCCACTTGGTTTTGAACCCAGGTTCTCCCAGTTTGAGTCATGAGACCACTGCTCTACCCCTGAGCCATTACGCCTCCTCACGACATAAGTATTTCATACATTCATTCCATCCAAAATAGAAAAATTTCTTGATAAGACCAGCTGACTAAAGGTTTTTTTCTGGTATTACTGCCATTAATCAATGGTCGTACTAAAAGATTTTTTACTTTTGGATGAAATAAGTGGATAAAAGACAAATGTCTTACAGGACACATTTCACAGAATTGCCGAAAAGCAAAGAGTATTTTGTCACAGTACATGAAATGAATTTATATTTCACAAATGATACAGCATACAGAATAATCAAAACCTCGGGTATGCCAAATTTATTATCACAGACTTGTCCAGTGAATGGAATTCCATTTGTTCAGTAATATTTTTATGCTTAAAACACATAAACATGGGGAATTTACATATGGGTGCCGTTGCATAAAACTTGCTATTATAGTAACTTTGCTATTATAGTAACTTTTCATGGAATACTGGATTTTGATTGGCTCTTGAGCAACGTTACCATGGTAGTTACCATTGATGGCAAAGTTACTATAATAGTAAGTCTTTATGCAATGGCACCCTGATGTTTCTTAACGGATATTAAAACTGCAATCATGCAGCATAATAATAACATGAAATCGTGCATAATACACATTATGATGCTTGTGAAATTTACTCTGAACAATTTTTGTGAGATTATCTGTCGACGCAAAAGAAAAATCAAGTGCAAAAATAGGAAACACAAGTGCACCATAAAAGATATATCCCGGACACCAGGGATCAGGAGTTGGTCTAGCGGTAATGTCTACAGACAGCTCTTTGTATTCACCCACAAACTGACTCTGATTAGACCCAAGTTCGAATCTCAGTCACGTCTTTCGGATAGTGACGTTAAAGGTCAGTCCCAGACGTAAATAATCATATTGGATCGATACACCTCTGTCTCAACTCAATTACACACGCACATACAAGCACACCATGTACAAGAAAAGGTGGAAAATTAAAAAAAAACCCTATGGAACAAAGTTTTCACAAGAATTCTCTGAATATCTAGCCCATACCTTGTCCTTGTGATTGCGACATCCTCTGTGAAGCTTCCAGGATGGAATGGACCAATTCCTCATTGACGACTGGTGCAACATCACCACTAAAGCTCTGCCTCTGAGATGGTTCACTACCTGCTGAAGACGTAAAAATGACCACCACTCTTCAATCCCACATTTTGACATTTCAACAGAACATATTGTAATTTACATGTGAAAATAAGGAGGTAGGCGTTACAGAAACAGGAGACTGAGATACCACATGGTTTACCAAATTAGCTTTCAAAAAATACGAAGACATCATTTAATCCTACACATGTGCTGGATAACATGAAACCTGAAAAGGTACATGTAGAAGATAGAGAAATGACAGGGCCAGAAATCAGAGGAGCGTTTCATCAAGTGTTTTGTCAGTGATTTTTACCGACAACTGTTATAAGCTACTGAAATCCTTGCATCTCATTGGCTGAGAGCAAATTTGTCGGTGAAAATCACTGACAAAACGCTTGATGAAACGCTCCCCAGAAGGCAATAGCAAAGTTTCTACAATCATTACACATGTGTGATTTTCAGCATAGCGTTCACATTCTTCTGGCTCTCAGCAGGCAGTATCTTCAATGGGTGATTTCACGCTCGGTGTTGGTGTTTGGTGTTGGTGTTGGTCGAGCTCCAAAGCCGCTGTTCAGATTAAGCAGCAGATACCGATATCCTAACAATGCGCATCGATAGCTTAACACTGGTAATGGCATCGGCACCATTCTCAACGAAGAAGAAAAATTTGTTTTTAACTACTGAATTATTAGTCTAGAATATCGTAAAATGTGTGTAAACCTCATACCTGCCATGAGATCAATTTTAAAAAGAACCACTTTGTCTTGGTTAGCCTCAGTCACTAATCTGGGTGTATTTCCTCTGTACTCTTCTTCATTCACTGGACTCTTTCATCACGATTTACCCTTCTGCTTCAATACAAGGTTTAAAGTTTTACAAATATATAAAATATATAAAATGTATAGAATTCTGGAGATACAAGTACATGTACATTACCTGGATTTTGTGAGTAGTGATATTCCACTTCGTTGGCAGGAGTGCAAGGGATATTAAGCTGAGAAGCTGGCATAATCTCTTCACTACTCTCTGTGTCCATGGGCTCCTCTTCACTGCTAACAACTTGACTCTCCCTTTGTCAAAAACAGAATGAGCAAACTATGCATAATGTCCAAGACATTACAGTGAACCACTAGGAATTTTCTGACCAAGATAAAGGACTGTATTGTATTAAAAGGCAATCTATCATAGACTTTATCCCTGCATAAATACATGTGGTATCACTATCTCGTAACCAATTACGTCATCATCATCATCATCACCATCGTCATCATAATCTTCCTCCTCCTCCTCCTCATCATAATCATCATCATGACCAACTCACTCACCATCATCGTAATAATCATCACTATCATCTACATCATCACCTTCATTAATATCACCATTATTATAATCATCATCACCATCACTTTAATCATCATCACCATCATCATCACATTATCATCAATACCATCATATTCATCACCAGCTTCAACTTCATCATCATCAATATCTTGATCATCTCACATCTGTAATCATTATCCTTCATATCCTGCTTTTTCTCTGGACCATCAGGACCGTATATAACTCATCATTCCTATTCAAAAAGCAGCCCCAGAAGGAAAGAAGGGATCTAGGCAAATACAAGCCACTTACATTTCCTGCAGTTCTTTGACTTGCTTCTCCACAATCTCCTGTAACCTTGTCCTCCAATTCTCTTCTGCATTGAAGAGTGGAATTTCTCCTCGCTCTGAAATTACACATCGATTTAAATTGAAAGATCAGCACAAGAATGGTTTTGAAAGATTTTACTCATCATGGAGTTAATAAAAGAGAGTCACCAGTTTACTTTTTTAAAAGTTAATTGTCTTTCTTTATTTTAAATCTCTTCCCTCTTTCTTTGTTTCTTTGTTTCTTTGTCCACCTGTCATTCTACCTCTTTTGTTCCTCTGCTCTATGGATCTATGGAGCCTTTCCTTTAATCTCAAACTCACAAAATCTATTTTTGTACCTCTTTTACTGTTAAACTCCTTACTTTCTTTCCCTTTATCTTCCTTTTTTTTTATCTCTCTCTTTCTCTCTTATTCTCTCCTTTTTCTCACTCTCTCTCTCTCTCTCTCCAGCTTCTTACCTGGTGAAGATGGTGGTAGTATTTCATCCATTTGATTGAGTTGTTCCCTCCTCTGTCTCTCATCCTCCCAAATACCAACCAGACCAGGGTTTGTCTCAGCATTATCTACAGGTAAATCAACAAAGAGATTCAAACACTTGCTATGTCCCCCTGGTTGATGAATTGTCTGCTACATATCCCGTGTAAGGGGCCTAAGCAAGGAATTATTCACAGGCTTAACAATTTAGCTGTTCTTTACTGTTCTTTACTGCTTCATCATTCAAACAAAAAGGTAATGTATCTGCAATGAAAATATATTATATGAATGTAAACTTTTTGAAAGTATTTAATTCTGAATGCTTCTTTTTCAACAGGAAAACAAGTTCAAAATTTCTGTGTGCTTCACATTTCGTTTTTCAAATTCCTTTTATCTAACAAGGCTCGTTAGTCCAAACAAAGATAGATACAAATTGTGCATATTAACATTTTGTTCTTTCCTCAAATTGTTATGGGATATTTTTTTAGAAAGTGTAAACAGGAATTTATTTGCAAAGCACAAAATGTGAAAATTTGAAATTTGATGAGTTTGTATACATGTGACAGAAAATATGATATATTCAATAAACAAGTTACACATATTTTTTTTACAGTTCTGCACTTGATAATGCACTGTGCATGCACCGAAGAATTCATACAGAGGGATTTTCCCTACGTATATTATCTCTCTAATCCTACATCCACCCACCTTGCAGATCCATCCTATTGAGGATGTCAGCAGCGACAGCATCCACTTCCAGCTCACTGCAGCTCTGCCTCTTCACATCTTCCCCAAGCCACTGGGAGGCTGGGATGTTCTCCTCTCCCCACACCTGGGTGCATACGCTCATGCTGCCACTGCTATGGCGTCGCCTCAGGGGGGTTGGGACTTCAGGTGGGCTGGTGACTTGGAAGCCTGATTGGGGTACAGATACAGAGACAAGGGCAATCACTACCCAATTGATCAACTCTGCCTCCCACAAAAAAAAAAAAAAAAAAATTGCTTCCCAAACATTCCCCCTTCTGACAGCTACATGGTACCACTCTGGGACAAACACCTCCACCTTCCCCTTTCCCCATCCTTAGACAACTAACTTCTAGTGACGACTTGTTGCATTCACCTGATACAAGTTTTTGTACAAGGTACTTTCAAAGTCAGATGGAAGGTTTTATACACTAACTGTTGCTATGTCAGGCAATACTCTGGCAAATTTTGTAGTCATTGAAAGCAACTGTGTCCTTGATTACTGGTAAAGACTTCCTTCCTATACCAAGTTTCTTTATCTGACTTTTAGAAAAAATGTTCATGCCGATGTTCTTACAGTAACATTAAAAATTCCTTTTTGTCTAAGACGTTCCCAACACAAGCTCTGCTTTTCTGGTTTTCACCTCCTTCTTTGTAACATTTACTGTACTGAATTTTGTTTGTCAAATATTTTGTTATTATTGTCAGAAGGAAATAAACATGAATTTCAATCAATCAATCAATCAATCAATCAAAGATACATATAATATTTGAGAACATTTGTCTTTTGCGCTAGTTGCCCCTGGATAGTTGTCTAAGGGCAAGTTGTCCAAGACTCGATACTTACTTGTGGATGGTTTTGGTGAAGAAAGCTTCTGATTGGATGAATCTGTGACCTCCTCTGACCTTCGAAACTTGACTGCAGCTAGGTTGAGCATGTTCATTCCATACAAGTTGTAGTCAATCAGAAACTGCCATTTTTAAAGATATGTGGAGGAAAACGTGAATTTCTTTGAAAAATTGACAACAGGAAATAGTGATAGTGTAATGGAAAATATTTTAGTTTTCAAAAGGTGCATCATCGTTTTGCATAAATTTAACATCTTTTAATTCTATGAACAGTAAATCTAGGAAGATAATTTCCCAATTGTAGATATAAATATTTTAGCTCTTTACAATGCTGAGTTTCCTTGATGTATGGAAAAACAGAAAACATGATTCTCATTGAATTTCAAGTCAAGAATTTCACAATTTTTCTTCATATTTCAAGAAAAGCACTCACACTGAATTTCGTGAACCAAAATCACTTGAGAAATTTGTTATGAGGTTACTTTGGAGGCAGGAATTCCACTTTTCTATGTTTCAATAATCAATAACAATGCCATTATGATTAAACTGCAACCAAAGGAATTATTATTTGATGCATGACTCACCTGGAGATTGAAAGGAACATGTGATTCATGAGGCTGGAAGATTTTATTCATGATAGCACCATTCTGTAGCAACTCAACAGCCCTGAGAAAAAAAGAAATAATGAAAGAAACAAACATGAAATCACAACGATACATGTACATTGTCTGCCAGATGGTTTAAGAAAAGCATGATTAAATCTAACTGAATTTTTAAATTTTAATATGGTTTCATCAAGACATATGATAGACACAAAACTGTTACACGATAATTAATAGTACATAACTGTGTTTACAATATAGAGAGTGAAAGGCAAGATATATGTACATTAATATATACTTTTTAAATTCAAAAGTAGATTTACTACATGTATGTAGAATATTTTTAAGACGTATGCTAGTACACTACGTATCAGGTTTGTATAAAAATGCAACAAGTTTAAATGAAATGGACGAAAGTTGAAATACCTGTAGTCCTGTAAATATTTTAAAGCAAAATTTTGTGGTTCAAAATTGAACTGGGGGGGGGGGGGGGGTGGAATTATTCAAAATGCTATCATCCTACTTTGATGAATATGGAATCACAATAAAGATTTGCCTTACATCTGTATCCAAGAAAATGCACACTCTAAATTCATGCCATCACATTTGCAATGGCCTGCCTAGATTGCTCAATCGTTTCCTTTGTAATAAGTAAAGTTAGTAAAGTCACAGACAAGCATGGAAGTTAGTTAAAGCTAAAGTACAGTTTTGGTAGCAAAAAGGAAATTGAAAATAAACATGTTAAATGTAGTCCCATGTTGTTCTCCTTGTATCAAAAGAAGTTTGTAAGAGATTATTTGGTATTCTATCCATCATTTCCAGTGAATTTCAATGTAAATATCTGTAAGGAACGCTAGATCACTGTTCTACACTAGGACCTTTCCACCCCGACGGCTCCCCACACAACAATCTTGGGGCTCGCATGTGTGTCACTGTGTGTGTGGTATACACAGAATCCTCACTGGTTTTAAACGTGTGTACATGTATAGTGTATAGTGCATGTTGCTGTTGTGGGGAGTTTACGTTCTTGGCCCAGTATATAAATTATTTTTTGCTTCTTATTTGCTCAATATTTAACTTTAGGAGGCGAACACCGCACAGAATCTTAGTATTGCTAGTATCTTAATATTTATCAACAAAAAATCCCAGAAATCTGACAAAAAGTTTTTGAGGGCTTACCAAAACCATCCATTACCTTTAATCAATAAATTCTGAGTGTTCTTACCTTCTTCTGACAGCAGGACTGTAGAAATAGATTTTCAAGAACTGTCTCTCAGACTTATGGTATCCATAAAGAGGTCTGAAATTATTCAAAGAAAACTCATTAACTGTATCATAATAATGACAGGCAGCATAAACATTACTTCTTCACAAGCATGATACATGAGATTACATTAAAATCATTTACATCAAAAGTCTCACCATAAAAAACAAAGCCGATTTTATAAACCACTGACTTAAATCATATTTTTTTTCTAGAAATCACTGCTTTAATTTGATTTATTTCATTTATGTATTTAAAGTGCTGATTGTGAAAATTACTAAGATTTCCATCATTTTAAATTTTCTTTTGTCCAAAATCTGAAAAAAAAAAAAAAAAAAAAAAACCTTCTTTTGATGAGGCAGCTGACAAGGATATGCGAGAGGATGAGAAAGTAGTAAATTTTTTCATTAGGCCCAAAGCCCGGTGCAAAGTTCACTGAAGAAAGTGTGGGCTCACCATCAGGACAGGTTACTTACATGCCTGACACCAGGGAGATCTTAAAGACATGCTGGACACTGGATGATGCCTTCCCTTGAGCTACCTGCAGGGCAGTGTCCAGACTGCTGGCCATCTGATGCAGGTAGCGGTCAGTTGGCTGGGTACCATCGTACGGGATATAGATGTAGGGAAAGACCCCATGGACATGCAGACAGGTTTTTTGGCCTGTAGGAATTGAATATATTGAAATATATTCACAGTATTTACCCAAAACAATCATTTAATAACAATAATAAGAATACAAATACATAAATGATACCTAGAAAAAGCAAAATGCATGTACATTAGTCAAGTCCTATAGGAATTGGATAGGAGTGTACTAGTTTGTATTGATTTACAAATTGCAATCATTTCATTACATGTACATGTACATTCAGAGATACATATATGTGTCAATGAGGAAAGCAAAAGCATTACACTTCACCTTGATAAATATAGACTGAGCAAATAACAAAGAATTAATACAGAAATAAACACATTACTAAGATACATGTGACTGAGAGCAAGCAATACCAAGCTATTGGTTGCTGAGAGTCAAAGGGGCATTAAAGGGTACCAATCACCAAAAAATATTATGCTCTATGTTAGAAGATCCATGTCGTTATACTATATTCAAAATATGGGCTTCAAATATTAATTCTATAAAAAGATATTGCAATTTTAACTACACTCTCTATAAGCGTAAAACCGACTCGTGATTAGACTACTCGATGCACCCGTACGCGCTCGCCAAGATAAGGGCTCGTGCGGAACTAAACTCGGAGTTCGGTTTCGCGCGAGCATTTTCATGTTATCCTTTTTTCCTTCACACTCCTTAAAGGGGCAGTCTAATGAGAACTCATGGGGAAATGAAATCGTGCGGAATTTGCAAAAGGCTCATTTACTTGTACACATAGCACGCCCGTTGTGCGAGGCCGTCGGACTAAGGTCATAAATGATCGGACGGCACGAAGTTGACCGAACTGGAGCTCGGCGAATACTTCGGGTTTAACCAGTCCCGGGCTCTTAGTCTTGTAACTGGTTGTAACCTCGTTCCCCCAAACAAGTTTAGTGTAATGCTGAAATATTTCCAAATACAAAACACGGTTAACTTCTGGTTGATTAGTCTAGCCATCGCTTCTGCACTGCCCTGCCGCGACTCGTTGTCGCCACGATTACGTAACTAATCCCAGGCTCTACCAGAGAGCTGGCTCTGTAATTACTTTTCCATATGTTTGATTACTTTCCCACCGCGCGAAATTTAAAACACAAGCCAGTCTTATCTCAGAGGTGGTCCAATATGAATCACATGTTTTAGCACGTGCGATGGAAGTCCTTGTATCGAAGTGACACGAAGCTCCGAGTATATTTTCCTCTCTCATCGGAAATCGCCCATGCAGGCCTACCAAAGTATCCCTTTAACTGTTGACCGATAGAATGCCAGATAAAGTTCTTCGAGATTGATTTTATACTTTCTAGCGGTACACAAATTATTTTTTCAGGTGATTGGTACACTTTAATGCATAGTATCAATGCTCTTCTTGCTCTCAATGGACTGTATGCTATTTGAGGCTAGCCATTCACACAATGGATATCCCCTCAGTAAATTTATGAAACAATTTATTCAAAAGTAAACACAAGGTACAGAAAAAAAAAAATTAATTTTCCCTGATAATATTATGTTCCTGAATTTGTTTTAATAAGTTAACAATATAAAAATTTAGCGATGAAAAAAGATATATATCTTTGATGATGTAAAGCCTGCAGCAAATGTCACCAGAGCAAATTTAATTTGTCCGGTCACCCCAGAGCAGTGGCGCAAATCCATTTTGAAATTCCGGTGGGGGGGGGGGGGGTACCACATGATTTAACTTTCGTACCTGTCCGAAATGTCTGAAAAAATTTTCTGACAACCCCCCCCCCCAAAAAAAAAGGTTATCACATTTTTGGGGTCTACTTTTCCTCCAATATTCTCTGACAAGCAAAAAAAAAAAAGAAAAAAAAAAGGTTATTCAAAAAGATGGGGGGGGGGACATGTCCCCCCCCCCTTGGATTTGCGCCCATGCCCCAGAGAGATGTTTACTTACCAGATGGAGTGGAACCAAAGACCCTGATCACAGGGACCTGCTTGACCTCCGACCCTCTGAACTCTGAGAAGGTCACATCTAAGTCTTCAATGGGGGACGTCTGGTAGTAGTTGAGGGTCACTATCCGAACAGAAAACATCTTGCCTGGTGGACTACACGAACACACAGCTACAAAATGTAGTAATCATCTCTCTTCCTAATGGGGGTGATCAAATGGTAATGAAAATCTTTTGTAAAACTTTCACTAAAGAGAATTTTGTATAACACTGAAGACAAAGTGAAAAGAAACAAAAATTTGCATAGAACTGAACCACAGTGACATTGTCTTCTTTCCTTGCACTCTGTAAATGCATGTAATGTACATGTAATATACCTGTAGCTAAAGCACCTGGCCTTGACAAATCTCTTACACACTTGAAGCAGTATGCAGGCAGTTGTACACAATAGAACAAAAAGAAGAAGAAAAAGAAGGAAAAGAAGGAGGAAAAAAAAAGGAAGGGGTGAATCTTTTGTAAAACTTTCACTAAAGAGAATTTTGTATAACACTGAAGACAAAGTGAAAAGAAACAAAAATTTGCATAGAACTGAACCACAGTGACATTGTCTTCTTTCCTTGCACTCTGTAAATGCATGTAATGTACATGTAATATACCTGTAGCTAAAGCACCTGGGGCCTGTTTCTCGAAACCAACGACAAGACAGTCATAACTTTATCCGCCAACTACGGAGATGTCCATGATCTTCCTAAACTGTTTCACGAAGAGCTAACTAGCTAGACATCTCGTGATATCGATACTATCGGCGAGAATAGGAGCCGACACGTAGCCTTGGTTGCAATTACACTATATTTTTAAAAGCTAAATTTAACTCAACTGCAAATATTTGAATGAATTAGGGAATAAAAGAAAATAGAAAATCTAGAAGGGTATAATAGATGCCAAATAATTTTTAAATTATGTAAATTACATGATGGATTCGCTTGTAAAATGAAAAATATGAGTGATTGATTTCATGATCGGTGAGCCAGTTTTACGTTGGATAGGTACCCCCCGGATGTCGTGATTTGATAGTTTATAAAAATAAACCCATATATTTTCATTGTAATAATAATATGCTTTGAATGTTTTACATAATGTTTTTGGGCTTGAGTATGATATGGAAATTACAAAAATATTCATATTATAAGTTTAAACACGTATATTTCAAAGTATTCATTTTAAAAATCGTTGATATAATCTATGTTTACACTGATATGGGTCTGAAAACCAGAGAATATGCCGTTGACTATGGCTTGCCTACCGTGTCATATTACAGTTCCCTCGTCGGATTTTAGTTCACCAAAGAAATCTTTATAGAAATCATTTACGAAGATCGCCCAATTATTTGTTTTCACACAAAAAGCACTCTTGTAATTATTATATAAGACCTATAACATGTGATTTTCAAATTTATTATGGTAGCACGTCATTTTTCATGCTAATTGATCAGATATGAAGGACCCATATCGTAAAATAGCTTTCCAATCAGAAGTCAAGAGACTTACTAAATTCATTTTGACATAAAACATACCTAGCAACAGTTATGAATTTATATTTTTTCTAGATTATACTTCCCAAGTTTCCATTGCTTATCAGTAAGGCTTGTATTTTTTCTTGCCCAATGTTTATTTGTCAATAGTTGTTTTTTTCCCCGCCAGTTTCCAATGATGGGATTAATTTGACAAGTTTTGGTTTAACTTTTTTTTTCTTCAAATCCCACATTTTGATACAGGCCTATCTCCTGTCAGTCTATTAATGTTATAGTTTTTTATTATGGTTTTCTTTTTCATTTGAAAAAAAGTTCCTTTCATATTGAAATGACCTCAATTAGAATGTTGTTTGTTTGTTTGTGTTTTTTTTATCCATTAGAATGTGGAAAGAGTTTTGATTCACAAGAGTTAAGTGGAGACAAGCCTTGAACAAAAACACTATGTATTTTATATAATTTTCATAATATAAACATGGATAAATTCCAGATAAAGTGAATGCGTAGAAAGAGTTGCATAGAAGTATGTAGTGTCACTTTTTGCCTACCATAATCTACCCAATAAATAACATGTGATGGCGCTGTACGTCGACTAAAAAAGATATGACAGGGTTGGAGGCGTCATAAGTCCTTAGTCAGGAAGTTGTCATGCATCTTGGTAAAGACGGCTTCGTGAAACACGTAGCGGACAACTAGAGAACTAGCGCTGATTTAGTTAAGAACTTAGACATATGACGGTTTCGAGAAACAGGCCCCTGGCCTTGACAAATCTCTTACACACTTGAAGCAGTATGCAGGCAGTTGTACACAATAGAACAAAAAGAAGAAGAAAAAGAAGGAAAAGAAGGAGGAAAAAAAAAAGGAAGGGGTGAAAATTAGGAGGATGGAATTTAAAAAAAAGAAAGAAAGAAAGAAAAGGAATAAACAGGGGAAGAGAAAAAGAAGCAAACTTCATTATAAAGAAGAATTTCCAGAAGAAGAAGAAGTTGATGATGAAATATTACATGAGGAGATGGATTAGATGAAGATGGAGAATAACAAGGAAGAATTTTATTCCTCCCAAAGTATGAAGACTTGCACTGTTGGAATTTTCCACAATATAATACATGATATCTCCAGATAACCCTTAAATTAATAATATATTGCGAAGTTCAATAGCTTTTCAAAATGAAAGGGAGGAAGAGAAAAAGGAAGAGGAAAAAGTAATGGGATGATAAGGAAGAAACCACTAATACATGTACAGGTACAAGCTTATCAGAAGATAAGCTTGTATTGCACAATAGGTTTAACGGGTGAATAGGCTTCAATAGGTTTTGTGTGTACTAGCGGGATTAGTCCATTCTAGAAAATTCATACATGAGAGGAAAATAATTATTTAAAGTTTCACTTTCAACTCTGAAACCTCAAATTTGTAGCAGGGTAAGAGTTGAAGAGTCCCTGAATCAGGTAATCTAGAAAATTTAAGAAAATTAAATATTGCTAAGAGCAATTTTTGTTGTCCGTTTTTGACTACTGCAACAGTGAATTTTTTGACACAGTCCCACATACATGTAGGCATGAGTGGGGAGAAACAGAAGATAATTAAGAGGTTAGGATGAAGCACTTATACATGTACAAGCTTATCTGAAGATAAGCTTGTACTCCACAATAGCTTTTACAGGTGAATAGGCTTCAATAGCTTTTGTGTGTATCAGCGGGCTTTTTTCCAATCTAGATCATTCATACACAAGAGGAAAATAAATATTTGAAATTTCACTTTCAACTCTGAATCCCCAAATTTGTGGCACAGTAAGAGTTTGAAGAGTCCCTGAATCAGGTAATCTAGCAAATTTAAGAACATTAAATCTTGCTTAGAACAATTTTGTTGTCTGTTTTTGACTGCTACAACAGTGAATGTTGGACACAGTCCCATATATGCATGGGCCACTCGTGTGTCTGAACCACTCAGCCCCACTTGAAACTATGCAGCTACAACCTGCTGTAATATATGCAGCCAAAATATCAGATCAAAATAGTGAAACTCAAAATATTACTTACCAGCAAGTTTTCTGAGAAATTCCATTTTGTTTGGTGACCAGCTAAACCAATGATTCAGGGAATGTGGAATTTTAAGCATCAAATTTTGTGTTCATTCTATTTTTCTGTTGAGACTGATTGATCCTTCTGTACTGCTGCCCTCTCTCTCTGTGGAGAGAGGAAATCTGCATTTGTTTACTGTGGCTGGCAGTAGTACAGCAGTAGAGGGCTGCACTTATGTGTTTTCACCATTACCATATTGGTTTGGGAGGACAAGGTTATATTATAACCTTGTTCATTGGATAAGTGGCATGGGCCTATACCTATGAGTGGGAATGTGGGCACTCACACTTATGCGAGGTTACTGGAGTGGGATGATGGAAAGAAAAAGGGAAAATAGTGATGAATGGCAAGACTAAGATGAAATTGAAAAGGATTAAGGGAAAAAAGTCCACATATAATTCTGACTGAAACCAATTGATATATGTGGTTACTTCAATAATGTATTATTCCTCAGAGCACCTGCTGATATTTCTACATAATTTGAAGAAAAAAATAATAATTTGAGTTTGGATGAATAGACAAATATTTCATCCAAAACTTCACAAGAAAAAATAGAGAAAATGTAAGGCTTCACACTGCAAATTTTCCGCGAACAGAATACCCCACCCTCTACCCAAGAAAATTGTACAGTACAAAGTTAATGTACTGAACATGCTGATCAAAGCCTCTAAGGAAAGTAATACATATAAGAATATTTTTTAAATGGTCAATTTATATCAATCATTTTCGGTTTCACATCATTGCTAAATGCTAGAATTTCTGACATGTCTGAGACTAGTCTGAAAAAAAAAAAATGATACGTTCAAATTATCCAAAAAGCATGAAAATGATATCAACGATATGTACTCTTTTATACAAATCCAAATTTCTCCATCATAATGATTTAAAAGCAATCCTATTCACAAACAAACAACAATAACAACGAAATCACGGTTCTGTTCAATTTCGGGTTTACTGAAGACACTCAACAAACATGCATGACTACACATGGGACCGAAGTATCACAAAAACCTGAATTTTTAATTATCTGCATATGTATCCGTATAGTATTGATATAAGCAACAAAATACTTACGTTAAGCTCTGCATATGCTTCTCATATATTCACTTCAGGCATCCATTGACTACTCAAACGAAAAATTTTCATTTTCAGGTGCAAAGCGAGTCAAAACATGACCGTGGTCCAAAACAAATTCGCGTTCCAGGGTTATTTTTGTGACTCATCGGCAAGCCTTACCTACTGATGACGAGAGATGGCGTACGTCCAAAATAAATTTCCCCGTCTTCCTCTTCTTCTTCTCTCAAACAAAGGGGGTCCTGTCGTGTCCATTTATGGGCAGAGAGACCAAAAATATGCAAACACAAAATACCAAATTATGGGGCTATTAATCCTTTTTCTAATGCCATGCTTTAAATAAAGCAATAATTCAAAACAATTTTTTTTTTTTTACTAAGCACTATCACTTCTCATCGATTTTCCATCCCATTGTCTCTTCGTTGGGTTTGGTATCTTTGTGACGTCACGTATACTAATTAGAAATTCCGCTGCGATAGCTTGAGAAATCATCATTGTTCTACCAGAAGGCACGCGACACGAACCGTCATTTGTGACGTTGGTCATCAATTATCAGTACTAGGGATCCTCGGATATATTAGTTTATATCATTTTTTTTCCCTCTCTCTCTTTCATTTCTTCATTTGTATATATTATCTCTCTCTCGATAAGAAAAATATCTTATTTTTGTTTTGAGGTTAAAATGGTGAAGATGGAAATGTCCCAAGAGGGCTATTTCGGAGACATCGATGATGACTTTGAGAGCTTCTTTGTCTTTGCTTTTGTTTCTGTCTATACCCTCTCCGAGTAACGTAGATCTAGAGGCATAGGCCTATCAGTGCAGCATTTGTGCCGTGAGGGATGGAGGGGAGCGGGGGGGGGGGGGGGGTGGTCTTGAGATGAGAAATAAGGCAATCAGACGAGGGGAGGGTGCCGAAGGGGATAGCATCATTTTAATGATTTTCTGTGCACGTCCCTCCCATTTAGTTCTGCTCTTTTCTGGTTGTTCTTAAAATAATGTTTTAATATTTTTATCTTTCCGATTACATCTCTCTGTTTATATTCACCGAGACCCCCCCCCCCTCTCTCCCTCTCTACCCCGCCATCCTCTCTCTCTCTCTCTCCCTTTCTACCCCTCTTTATCTCTCCAAGAACTTTTGAATCTCTTTCTCTTTCCTTCTCGAGCTATGTTATGCTCGTATGCTCGGTTGCATGCCATTTTTCCGAAGGTTCATAATTTCGAATGTTCGTTACTCCGAAGTTACTCTGAAGGTTCATAATTCAGAAGGTTCGTAATTCCGAAAATGAGATAGGGTTCGTATTCTGAAAGTGAAACAGTGTTCATAATTCCGAAAGTGGAAAAGAGTTCATAATTCCGGAGGGTAATAATACCGAATGTTTTTAACTCCGAAGGTTCGTTACTCTGAAGGCAGGAGCGGCGGAGCGTCTTTCGAAGTGGGGGGGGGGGGGGCACCAGCAAAAAAGGGCACTTTTGGGGTGAAAAGGGGCACCTACAAGGGGTGAACATAAAGCGAAAAAGGGACCATTTCGTGCCATTAGTATTACCCTACAGTCTAATTAATATCATTATTATCAAGCATCACCTTCTTCCCTTTTTATTGTGGTTCTGGTCACTATTTCGGCCTCCCTAATTAGCAGTTGTGTGTAATGGTCTAACGATTCATGTGCGAGCGAGCAAAAATGTTCGGACTTTTTTTTCTAATGCTGAAATTCTTTGAGTTGTACATTATTTACAGCGATATACTAGTAATGAAAATGACAACAGCAAATTCATTTGGAGATATGTCGAATGATCTTTTAATTTGTACATTAGCACTGTCGTTTTCTTTAGGATTACACCGATATACATGTATAACATATTTTATGCAATCTGCTTGATTTCATTATATACTGAGAGAGCTACCGAGCGTAGCGAGCCAGTTATGGGGACATTTTCAGAAAATATTGCCCTTACTTGGCGTAAATTATTGGCACATTCGAGCGAGCGGAATGAGAAATCCTTTGCTGGGGGGGGGGGGGGGGGCATTTTGCCCTTTTTGCCTCAAGCTCCGCTGCCTTACATTGTAGTTGTAATTATATGGGTACCTGTAAAGCTGCACCGATTCTTAGAAGCTAGACATGGCTCTTTTTGTTAGAAAAAGTTGGAAATATGGGCAAAAGGGGGCATTTATAAGAAAACACGATAAAAACTACTTTCGAAAAATAAACTGCCCATAGAAATCAGGTTCGGATTACGTAATACGCAATTGTAATGTTCGCACATTTCTAAAGGTGATAGACAGGGCTATTGAAATTGCCTTCAGTTGATTTTTCGAAAGTAGTTTTTATCGTGTTAGAAGAGGAAAGGGCATTTATCAGAGGTGAAAAGGGGCATTTATGAGAAGAGGGAAAAGGCACATATTAGAAGGGAAAAGGGGTATACCTATCAGAAGTTAAAATACGCTTATCAAAGGAGAAAAGGGCAACACTATTAGAGAGAAAAGGGGGCAATATTTAGATTCGAAAAAGGGCACTTATCAGAAGGAGAAAGGATACTTATTAGAGAAATAAGATGGCAATTATCAAATTTGAAAAGGGGCACTTTTCAGCAGGCGAAAAGGGCACTTACTGGAGAGATAAGGTGGCAATTATCAGATTTAAACATGCATGGGCACTTTTCACAAGGAGAAAAGGGGGACTTATCAGAAGGTGAAAGGGCACTTATTAGAAAGGAAAATGGGCACATTTAATAATAAAAAAAGGACACTTATCAGAGAGAAAGGGGGCATTTTTCAGAAATAAAAAGGGCACTTTTGGGGTACTTGAAAAAGTGGAGGGGAGTATTGTGCCCCCTGCCCCCCCCCCCCGGGCGCGCCTCCCCTGTCTGAAGGTTACATTTCCAAAACACAAAATTCCCATACCAGAGATTCATAATTCCGAAAATGAAAGAGGGCTCATAATTCCGAACATTTGTTGTACAACTCCGAAGGTTCATATTTTCGAAAGTGAAATAGGGTTCATAATTCCGAAAATGAAAGAGTTCATAATTCCGAGATGAAAATTATGAACCCTACAAGGTTCATAATTCCGAAACACAAAATTTCCATAGCAGGGGATTCATAATTCTGAAAATGAAATAAGAGTTCATAATTCCAAACATTTGTTATATTACCGCGAAGGTTCATCCGAAAATGAAATAGGGTTCATAATTCCGAAAATAAAGAAGAATTCATAGTTCCGGAGGTTCACAGTTCCGAAAATGAAATTAAACCCTACAACATTTTCCAGAATTACCAACCTGCGGAATGACGAACCCTAATTTAAAAAAAAAAATTATAAACCCCATTTTCATTTTCGAAAATAGAAAACCTACTTCATTTTTTGGCTTTACGAACCCTTTCATTTCGGAATTATGAACCTTCGGATAAACGAATCCATGGAGTAATATACAGTGCTATGTAAAATTTGTGTTTCGGAAATATGAACCTTCGGAATTATGAACCTTCGGAAAAACGAACCTTCGGAAAAACGAGTAACCCCCCAAATGTTTGGAATAATGAACCGTACTTAATTTTCGGAATTATGAATCCACTGGTATGGCAATTTTGTGTTTCGGAATTATGAACCCTCGGAATTACAAACTTCGGAAAACCCCAAAAATGAGTACCCCCCCCCCCCCCCACCCCGTATTCTAATTAGGCGTAAAAGATGATCACTTTCTTCTCCTCCTAGAACTAAATCTGCGTATATTTAAACCATTGGCCTACCTGTAAAAATAATTGTCAAAAATTAGTCCTTGTAGATGTGATTCATACAGGGTCTTATGGCAAATAATCACGTATATACTCGACCCCAAAAGTGGTAGGTATGTGTCGCTGGCAAGACAAAAAAAAAAAAGGGGGGGGGGGGGCTTCGGAATAAGCGTATCATGAACAGGATGGTCTTCGGAACTACTAACATTTTTGGAAAAAGGGGGGTCTTTGGAACTGGATTACAAAATAAATGTGATGCTGCTGAACTGGTTGTTATTGAAATATAAGGATCATCGGAACTCGTTTTCAACTTTTCACCAAAATGATATTCTTCGAAACGGGCCAGGGTGGGCCAGAACGGCCGGAACGACGGAGTGAAAATAAGGTGGTGCTTTGGAACGGTTTTCTCTCTTCTTTTTCTCATTAAGAAAAAAATGGTATGCTTTGGAACGGGAATTTGAGTGTTAAAATGGGGCTCTTCTCTGCGGCACATACCCACCGCACACTATATACTGAGTGCCCCCCCCCCCCCGGGAATATGATCCTGTATTAGGCTTTATCTTAATGTCTCCATGTCATTTTGATTACAACTGATTCTCGATGAGAATTACAATTAATGATATTATACCACTTCACCTTGAATAAAGTGGATGAGAAATGAGTGGATATTCCGAAAAGGGGGAGTTATGCCTTCGAGATCAGACAGTTAAAATATTAAAGACCTGATTTTTTTTATTTGTAAAAATGAATACAAGATCACAAATAAAAAATCTTAGAAAAATGCTTGCTTTAATGTTGATATGATACGCATTTATACTTACTTCATCAAACAGTCAAACCTTTAAATACAAAGTGCCTATTTTTAACGTAAGGAATACAAAATGTTCAAAGTAATGAACAAGTTCATTTTAATAAATGAGAAAATATTTAATCAATATGTCAACGCATTACCTTATACTGACGAGCACCACTTCGTGAAGGACGCATACGTCTCTTGACCGAATATAAACTTTCCAGTTTGCGAGCGAAGCGAGCAAAGCTTTAATTATTGTATGAGAATATAATTTCGTCAATATCAAAATCTACTGGGAAAATGTATAAGGAGCTACCCCCCAAAAAAAAAAACAAAAAACAAAAAACAAACAAATAAACAAACAAAAAAAAACAAAACAAAAAATAAAAAAAAAAAAAAAAAAAAAAAAACTCCCTGACCAAATATGAAGTGACGTTTACCAGAATATTGGTAATCTCAAAAATCTTCGAGGGGGAGGGTGCTGCAGCCCCACCTCCTGTCAATTCCATTCCATTTAGTGCTGACACATTGATTTACATAGAAGACATTGTCATATAAGTCTCTGTAAGTTAAGCTGCGGGATAAGAACCATCTTTAAGATTGGGGGAGGGATGCATTGTAAGTAAGAATACACTCCATATAAGATACACAAATCAATTTCAAAATAAGACTGGAGCAACCACCCCCAGCTGCCCCACCCAACAATTTCCCCCCTCCCCTCCCCCCCCCCCCCCATCATTGAATCGTAACAAAATGATTTTCATATTACATTGGTTTTATTCTTATTTTCGTGATGTGTTTTAGGATTCTTCAATAATAATACGTGATGATTGCATTGATTGCAAGCAGCATATCCAGAGATTCACAAGGGTGGGGGGGGGGGGGGGGGGGGGTAAAGGAGATGTGAATTGATCTGGTAGTAATGATACTTGGCTCCCTGTCTCAGCCTTCAAATACACTATGATGGACTCCAGTCTTGTCTTAAAATTTCCGCTATCATAAACGGGGATCATTTTAATTTCATTTATTTTCATCTTATTTTTTAAATCTCATTTTATTTTTAATTTTTAATTGAGGGGGAGCTGCTGCCGATGTCTTTCTTTGCTACGATACGCCGCTGATTTTGACATTTTTACAACTTCCGTATTAAGGATTTATAATGTTCCAAATCGCCTATCGCTAATGCTAGTAAGTATTTTTGTCGCCTTTTTCACAACCAAACTTTTTTTGTACCATAATACTGATAAACGCACGAAGCTGAAAATTCTTTAAACATCAATACAAAATATGTGTCCACTTCAATTTTCAGCGTTTTTGATGAATCATGTTTTTCTCCTATATGAAATTTTCTAGTGAGTTTTGGCACAAAAAATGCACTTCGCCGTCGTCCTATATTGATTCTGGATATAAATAATCATGATAAACCTAGCTGATAGCTCCATTCTTTGAATAATTATTTTACTAATGTCTAATTTCAGCATTACTAGTTCATCATTATTCGCTGTAAAGTAAAGTTCTTTCCTTAACGTTGATAAAAAATAACAACAACATCGCATACTTGGTTGCTCTCACTAATTTTGCTGTATTGTTAAATAAATTAGATAAACTTAGCCAGTCTTTGTCTTGGAACCATATCTATACAATAAATGTCCATTTTTGATGTTCAACCTAACACTTGATATATTTTCTTCGGCATGAAGACTGTCCTTTCATAAAAGTTAAGACCAAACATCTTCTAGAATCTATAGATAAACATAATAAATGGTGTATCCAATTCGAACATCGATATAGCCTCCACTGACGGTCTTTACCACAAAATGTCATGTTTACATGTCATGTGTAAATCATTGGTCCGTTTTGAAGTTCAGCAATGAGCGTCATTCGTTCATCATTTCTTCGGCATGAAGTATATTCAGCGAAAGTTAACACAAAAATACGGCATCATTCGGCTCGGTTCTCTCCTAAATGTTGTATCAATTGAACCATCGTTGTACCATTGGTGCCTTTTGCACAGATTGTATACAAAACCCAGTAAAACAGTATGTTCGGGTTTTGTTTTGTTTTGTTTTGTTTTTGCTTACAATTTGAATATAGTTACCTATAGCTGCTAATCGTATAGTTAGTTATTTTTGATGTAAACATTTTATTCAATAATAAAATCACCCGGTCGCTATTTCTTTGATTTGAAGCGCAGTTCTTTCTTCAAAGATGACTACAAAACACAGCAGCATCCTGCTCGGTCGTTCTCGTAAATGTACTAGTATTCAATTTGAATAGTGATACATTTAGCCGATTGTCGTTCGTCTTTGCATTTTACATATAACTAATTCATTCGATAAAAAATCACTCTGGCATTATTTCTTCGGTATGAAATACAGTTCTTTGGTCAAAGTTGACACGAAGCACGGCATCTGCTTTCTCCCGTTGTATCGCCCGTCACTGGACATCGATTCGTATCGATACGCGACTGTCCTGTTCACACGCGTCATTATTTGATTCAGATCCATACACGTTCCGTACTTTTCAAAGATCGTAATGATGGCTTGTATGAACCAGGACCCTTCTCGAAGACTCCGCCATGAGTAGTAGCCTGTAGGAGATAAATCGAAATAAATCGGTATTTAAACAAAATTGATATTCCAGGAGAAACCCACTTATATTCTGCTGCTTTGCAACAATTTTATATACGGAAAAAAAAATAGAACGAAGTGTATGAATATAGCATTATTTTTTGTAAAAACCCAAAACGTGTCGGGCCATGTATCTTTTTATAAGAAATACTGAAGAGCAATTTTTATCAACCGTCAGAGTTTTACTTCTCTTAACTGTCCAAAAGTTAGTGACAACATAAGCTGGATTTTACACTATTCAAAAGATGCAAAAATGACTGGCAATTCTGCATATCTATATCTAATCTATACAGCAGTAGGTCGTATAAACCAAACCCTAGATATTTCAAAGGAAAGATGCGCAAAGAAAATGAAGAAAAAATGAAGGAACGGCAACTAAAGACATAGAAGGCAGGAGAGTGTCAAAATAAAAACAGCAGCGAAGGAAGAAAACATCTTGAAATAGACCCCCAAAATGATATATTCCAATGCGTCCCAGAAAAAAAAGTTGACAATCAGAAAAAAATCTCGCCAAATAAAATTAATATGTCAAAATATTTGAACTAACATGTCATACCTGTGGAAAGCTTAGGGTTTCTTCTATTAAATGACACCTAAAGATCTGGCAATAGATTATTTTACACTCAAGTGAGCAAAGGCCACTTTCGTGCAGGTGCTGAATCCAGACTTAACAAGAAGTAGTATTTGTTCAGCAAAGTTGAGATTCATGAAAAGGTCAGACTAGAAATTTTCACATATTGAGATCAATAATAGACAATTTATGAAAGAACAGGTTTTGTTCTCTCTAATTTACTTACATGTACGTATCTCATCAACATTTTTATGCTTCAGTGAGGAAATAACTACTTTATTAAGTGTTTTGAAATATCAATTTCGGCAGTTTTTTACTTGAAGCTGGCATTCTCGTGGTCAACCGTAAATTTTTGATTGGATATGTCAGGACCTACAGAAAACAAGGCCTATTTTTCGTAAACTGCATTGCAATGATTAGAATATGAATATTTCTGAGCTAAGCCATTTCAAGATTCTCAACTTTGCTGATACCAGCCAGAATCAATACAAATTTTTGTCAGTCATGGATTTTGCTTCATTTCACAACAATGGTTTTTTCTTACTCAAGCGTACAATATTGTTAGATGTTTTGGTGTGATTTGATAGGAGAAACCCTTATCCAAATGTATGAAAATTTCATGAACATATTTTGAAATGTTCATTTGTGGAGACTGTTAACTTTTAATGGTTTTCAAATTTGTTAATACCAGCCAGAACAAATACCAATTCTTGTCAAGTTTGGAATATGCACCCTTTCGCAAAAGTCGCTTTTGCTCACTAGAGCTTAAAATATCGCAAATTTTTTTTGATGTCATTTGATAAGAGACCCTAAGCTATCTACAAGAATGATATTTTCCTACAAATATTTTTGTAATATTTGTTTGGGGAGACTGCTTACAGCTGTCAACTGTATATAGAACTAGAAAACCACAAAATTCAACTTTCAAAATTCAATTTTTAACCTGGAGTTGATGAAAATGCCATGAGGAAATCTGCTTCAACTGGAATGGTGTAAAACATTTTCTGACCAATTTGGGCAGCATCTGGTTCATCGTCGCCCTCTACAGCACAAGTACGAACACCTTGGTCCATCTGGGTTCCCCTGCACGCCTATATAGGATTAAGAAAGAATATTCAAGGTCATAAATATAGTGCTAAATAATATCTATTTATATTTATATAACACTGCAGATGCAGAAACATAAGGTAGTAAGAAGAGTAAGGGGAAAAAAAGGAAAATGAACAAAAAAACTTGCAATTGTGATGGTCAAATATAAATTATTTCCTAGTTTCTCGTCCTTTTGTGCTTCCTTTTTCTTCTACCCACTTTCTTTTGCATTATTTGATAATTTTTTCCGACATGAAATAAAGAGAAATCGGATGAAATTCAGGCAGAGGGACAACAGAAAGAATGAACATAGTGCAATTTTAAATTGTTTTGAGCTTTTGTAGTGGATGGACTATCAAACTATATTTAAAAAAAAAGTTGTCTTAAAATTGGCCCATGTAGCGTTGTATGTGAGGGGGAAAAATTATCACACATCAAATAACACGAAACCAATAACTATTTTCAAAAAAATCCGGACTACCTACAAGTTATCAATTCTGCTTGGCTTCAATCATCATGGCATATCCTCCCCACTACACTTCATTTTCCTCAATTACATTTTATCTGTCCAGGGGCAAGTTGCACAAAACTTGCGTTGTAACGCAACTCAGGAAAATCAAACGCAACTTTACTTTCAGCCAATCAGAAGTGCGCATTTAGGACTTGCGTTTGATTTTTAGGAGTTGCGATCAAACGCAAGTTTTGTGCAACGGGCCCCAGTACGATTATATGCCTCCATGTCACCAGTGTCCCCTGGCCCTCAGTAACAGAATTAGCGCTACGCCATTCTGAGAATAATTATTTCTTTTTCTCCACACGCGGACCAAAGTTTTTTTTTTTTTTTTTTTTAGGGACCTTTATTTTCCTAGGTATTTCGTAACTAAATTGCCATCAAGTTATTGACGGAATTAGGATGACTGCTATTCTAATGACACCATTGACTCGAGCACCGAACCCCCAAGAGACGAATAAGATGTACTGTACAGCCATAACCTTACCTAGAGCAATTCTGAAAAGAAATACGTTAAAAAAAAGGATGTACCAGTATGAGAAAATTACACGGATAGAGTTATTGCTAAAGAGAAGACTTGCCTAAGGCACTGAGGTGAGTGGGAGAGAGAAATGGAGAGATACAGAGAGACAGAGAGAGGGGAGGAGGGAGAGAGATATAGAGAGTTTGTGTGGATGTGTGCGCGAATGTGCGTGTGTGTGCGTGTGTGTGTGTGTGTGTTGTGTGTGTGTGTGTGAGAGAGAGAGAGAGAGTAGAAAAGATAGACAAATTGAAAAACAAAAAAGAGAGAGGGAGGGGGAGGGAGAGGGAGGGAGGGAATGAATGAGATGACTCGCGAGGCAGTAGCTGGAGCAACATATGACCAATAATTGTAGATAATGATAGAAGCAAAGCTAGTTCCGCGCTTCCACATAAAAGCGGATAATAGTAAGGTCTAGATTATGGCAGTAAAATGTCAACGACTTGCTTCGTAATTAAGAGTCGTCCTCCAGGCATTTTAGAAACCTGTTTACGGTTTATTACTTCAAACATTATGTTAATTTTCCTCTTGAGGCAGTCGACTGCCTTGCACTAAACCAAATATTTTCATTTACGAGCGCATTGTGCTACGTTATGAAATAAACGCATTGAGTAATGTGTGCAGACCTCATAAATCGTTCTATTATTTACGTTTAAATCGGAATAGCCAATATAAAGCTGATATATGTCTTTACTCTTTCGTTTAACTTTCACTGTTTATCGTTGACAATGAAGTATCATTTGGATGAATATGACTAATTACTTTGAGAATGTATGAGTGACTGAAGTAAATGAATGGGATGGCGATTTGAGTACTGAGGTGTAGAAACCTTTCACTTTTGTATAAACAATCTAAGCATATTCATAATTATTTACATTTTCCATCAGAAAATGTAGAAAATTTTCATTTCTCATATAAAAGATAGTAGTTTGTCCACTCAAGTTACTTTTGAAATCTAGCCCTTGATACCTAAAGGGGCTTTCACACCGGGCCTGCGTAGAATTGCGTTGTGCGGCGTACCGATACGCCGAAATTACCCGCAGGATCGGCGTAGTCCCTGCGTAGGTTATGCATAGGCTGGCGTACCATCGCGTATGGTAACGTAACACATACGTAACACTACGCCAGTCTTAAAATGATTTTTCGTCGGCGTAGGGTAGCATACTATCGCGTAGGAATGGCGTACAGTAGCGTAGTGTTGCGTAGTGTTGCGTAAATACTGCGTACTTTCTGCGCCCTGTGCTCTACGCCGATAGTACGCGAAAAATTAAACATGTTTAATGTTTTGTGTCCATCTAGCGTACCCCTTTGCGTCCCTCGGCGCAACTCTACGCAGGCCCGGTGTGAGAGGGGCTTGAGTCGGCAATGCAATCCTCATTTTCCGGAATCGAAAACAAAGGTTTTGAATCATGGAATATACTAATTTAATGCTAAAATACACAAAATCTTTCCTACCTTATCCCTATTCGTCTAAAAAAAATAAAAAATGAATAGAATAATATTATTCTTATTATCTTAGTTTCGAATTGTAAAATGACACTATTCAGGGAATTTTTCACATAAGAGAAGCACACCTGTATGAAGAAGAGCTTTGGTTTCCCCACGAGCGTGGGACACATGATCCCTTTGAAGCGGAAAGACAACTCGTCAACCGCCACCGTGCCATCTTTACAGTATAGGACGCCCTCTTCGCCGTGACTCATGGCGATGAACAGCAAGCAGTCGTCGTTGCTGAAATCCTCACTGCTGACTGAGAGCAAAATAGAGACAAATGAGAGAAAAGGGATTTGCCTTTTTTGATAAAAAACCAAACAAAACCAGACAAAATAAAAACATTAAAAATTGTAACAGAAAATCAAAATTATGATCAAAATCCTGATGATTACACCAAAGTCCATGTGTTATTGCTCAGTATAATACGACAAAAGAATGCATATTCATGGATACAACTACTTTATTGTTGTAATAATAACAGAACAGGCGTGTTTACTAATATATACCAAGGGCTGGAGAATCTCCTTTTGGTTATTAAGAGCACATTGCGTCGACCTACCGATTAAAACTTTATAATCCTTTAAATGCAAAACGAAGTCTGAGCACTCCCGTTTTAAAAGGCCCCAAAGTTTGTAGCTCTTCGAAAGCGCTGTCTTCTGTCATAACTGAAAAAAAAAAATTAAGAGCAATTCTCACTCAAAAAATCTTGAGAAGCACTCCCGTTACCATGAATAACTTACGATCTATGATAAGTCTTCGGAATTTGGCTACTGTCAGGTCGCTCTGAACATCTACCCGGAATCCGAGGTTGGTGAACACTCGATGAAGTCCTTCAATATCCGGATCCGTTCCATCCCGGTTTGACATGCCCGTTGTTGGTTCAAAGCGTGTCTGGTTGACTATAACCGCCTTACCTCGACTCGGATAGTCCATTTTGTAAACAACAGGTTGGATGGCACTTTTCATATTCACTTTTTGCAGCTGTTGAAATGAATGCGAGATGTCACCATCTGGTATTTTCGAATCTGTTATGGCGGACCTGCAGGAGAAGAGCATTTGAAAATGGTTTTATATTTTTGAATAATGCCATTACTTTCGCTATAAGTATTCATGAGCTAAATCCTTTCCGCTTGAGATTTGATCAGTTTGGCACCGCCGAAGATCACTAAGCGAACACAGTATAAAGTGGCAGAGAGACCACTCTGAGAGAGTCATCAGAACAAAAAGGAGAATAAAATTAAAAAAATCAACAGTCAGGGAGACAGACGTTTTTGGAAGACAACGAATCTCTTCAATAGACCTGTTCTGTAATGATAAAAATTTATGCACATTTCTTCTCTGAACACCTAGTGACGAGCTATTCCCATTAACTGTTAACCTGATTTTTATAAATGAGCCTCAATGCTTGGAATCCAGTTTGCATACATTACTTGTTGCTATGTCCGGCAAGCAACGGGCAAGCTTTCAGGTTGTGAAGAACAACCTTTGTTTGAAAGGTATGTATAAAATTTGAATACATTACCGAAACGGCCTATTAACTAACTAATTAACTAACTATACACGTACCGCATCAGTGAACACACTTGGCATTTGAGCCACGTTGCTAGCTCAGCCGCTGCAGCTGCATAGAAATTTTAAAGAAACATGCATTGGCATTTTAATTATACAAAATATTAGACAATCTGGGTGCCATTGCATAAAGACTTACTATTATAGTAACTTTGCCATCAATGGTAACTACCATGGTAACGTTGCTCAAGAGCCAATCAAAATCCAGTATTCCATGAAAAGTTACTATAAAAGCAAAGTTACTATAATAGCAAAGTTTATGCAACGGCACCCTGGACAAGTCGCTGTCATAGACTTTCTCTACGAAGCCTCAGCGAGCAGTGTGTTTCAAAGTCCGCGCATGTTCATTGAAGCAGAACTTATCTCGCTAACAGAGGACATCCATTGTTCTCCAATAACAGGTGTCTCCCTGACTTGTAAATGCTAAACCGTGCTCATACTATGAAAGAAAACAGAATACAAAAATGCAGTACTCATATTTCAGCTTACCTGATTTTTTCAGGTGAACCATGTTTGTCGGATGACCTATCACCGGCCAAAATAGCTGCCCTACTTGGACGCTGACGCTTTCCGATTCCGACGTCGCGATGGTCCCCGATTTCAACGACATCGAAACCATCACAGATGCTGTCCATGGTCATCATGTCGGAGTCGACGGTGATGCGGTCGGAGTCGAAGTCGAAGTTTTCGTTGATGTCGAAAGCCGGTTCTCCTTCCTCTTCTACTCCATCGTAGTAAGCGGTTTCTTCACCCTCTCTTACTCCTGGGTAGTCGTCGACGAAATCGTGGCTGAGACCGGCTGATGTCCTACTCAGACTGAGACTGGTGGAGTTTCCTGAAAAAAAAAAAAATCAAACTTCGTTTACAGTATTTTCTCAAATTGAATTTCAAATTGAAATGAAATTGTCGATGTTTATTCCTTTCCATCCCATAACAGTCAGTTTCCTAACATGTCTCCAAATTAGTTGGATTTTGAAAATTATTAATGACTTACTCGTATCTTTATAAGTCCAAGTTCATCGCATGCATGGGAATCCGGGGTAACCTCGCTAGTCATAAGGACCGCTATCAATAAGGACCACTTATTCATCAGGACCGCTATCCATAACTCTTGACTAAATGAATAGCGGTTTTGTACGAATAGCGGTCCTTCTGAATAGCGAGTAAACCATAGACAATTTACCTCGCTATTCATAACTACTCATAAGGACCGCTATTCATAACGCTTTTTAAATGAATAGCGGTTTTTCTGAATAGCGGTTCTTATGAATAGCGAGTGGACCCCGGGAATCCTCTGAGCTTGAAATAATGTAAACGTTTCTCATGATTTGCAATGTGTAAAAAGAACTACCCGTACATGTGTTAATGTACACTTACTACCTGAAGAGATGATGACACCATGTAAACATTGGATTTCAAATATTAAGCAAAGAATACAAATTACGGTGTTCCAGTACGGGATCTTAGGACATGCTCCAAACTTCAAATCAACAGACGGAGCAAAGCAGGAAAAAGAACAATATCTCAGAATTAACCAGTAAACATGAACATTACCGTGAACATGGTTAAAGTTGGACGAGCTATAACGACGAGAAAAACGACATGAGCGTTGACTATCAAAATATCCTCAAAAGAATAATTTATTCCGTAAAATGACACTGATAATAGGCCTCGTGATAGAGTGTAAAATGATATCTCAATACGGGTACTTCTCTAACTAGAAATTCTTCTCAAATTTCATCATAAACTATACGATTGCCTTCTGATATACGTCAATGAAGCACGTTTTGAATCCAGACAAGTCCAATCAAATGCAATCAAGTCCCATAACACTTAAATTAGCCAAAGAGAAAGAAAGAAAGAGAAAGAGAAAAAAGGCTAGAACAAGAGAGAGAGAGAGAGAGAGAGAGAAAGAAAGAGAGAGAGAGAAAAGATTAGAGAGAGACTGTCAGACAGATAAAGACCTATCGACTGATATACATACCGAGAGAGAGAGAGAGAGAGATAGATAGATAGAGAGAGAGAGAGAGAGAGAGAGAGAGAGAGAGAAAGAGAAGGGACAGCAATTCGTTTGGCTATATATACATGTATATATCGCATTTTGTCATACTCGTATACTTGCAGTACCATCAATTTGTATGAGCAACCCTCTCCCAACAAATGTTTCATATGCCATTTATATAAATATTATTTGGCTTTCAGAGATATAGTTATCTTTATGAAATAATAATTAATAGGGCAGAGTCCGGGTACATTTTGCATGAGTAGTAATACGTGTAGACCAACTTGTCCAAGCAATTATCTACATTAACCCAAACAGACTTCATATCTAAAATTTACTAATCACAAAAACAAGTATTCAGTTCAACTTTATTAATGTATATAAATACAGTCTATTTTAACGTGAAATAGAAAGCAGCTAAACAATTGATATATCTCATTAACATTTCCATGAATCGTTTTCAGTGTAAAATCCGGTAATCACCCAGACATCCATGAACTCTGTTCACTGACTATTTCCTATCGGCGGTTTGCATACAAACGTGTGTGAAAAAAAAAAAAGAAATCAATATTTCATTTCATATTTTCCCCGCATGATGATGCAGGATCACCAGTTAATCTTTTGTTGAAGTGTCATTGGGAATTGATATGTATTTTGTACTAAATACGAACGTAAATACGTACTATATGCTTTACAAGCATGTTGTTGTAGCCTATTCGTGTGCAAAGAAAATATCCCAGTTTATTTGTTTGGTTGTTATTCTTTCTCCTCTCTTTAAGATCAGATAGTAAAGTTGTTGTTTTTTTAGAGGATAGTGCTTTTTTCATACCCGGTTGATTAAGGGCATTTGATAGGTGACAGCAAAAGAAAGAAAAGAGAGTTCAATTTAAGTTATAATTAATATTCTGCATTACGTAGATCTATGAATATAAATGAAGTGCATAAAGCGGTGTGGCGGGGGTCCTCTCTTTTCGTTGGGGAGGCACTCACTAGGTAAATGAAATTCGAGGGAACGAGGCTATTGAGTGAGGGGGTGGTGTGGAAGGAGGTTACATGTTCTTATTTTCACCCCGCCTTCCCTCTCGCTCCCTTTCACTATCTCTCCTCTTTCTTATATTTCAAATCTTTTTTCGCGGGCATGCTCTTGTGCCCTATACCGTAGCTACGCCACTGTCCATGCAAATTTCAAGAGGACGACTTTCACGGAAAACATTGAAAAATAAAAACCGTGATTCCGACAAATAACGTTTAATGAGGAATTGAGAAATAAAAGACAAAGGGAAATAAAGATAATGTCAAGATCTTCGAAAGCATTGCTCAAAACGGCATCAATCCGAATAACACTACTTATCTGTCATTTAATTTGCCGAATGGATTGAACGGATTTCGGCTCTCTCGCGAATTCCGTTTCCAATTCCAGCGCAGAGGATGACGGCGCCAGCGTTTTATTAGGTTCAAACCAATGTGCTAATACTATAGAATACTGTAAATTCGGAGATCGGAAGGGGTTGTTCAGAGGACGAGGGAGGGGCGGGGGGGGGGGGGGGGGGGGGGGGGCGCTATCTAATAAACAAATAGCAAAACTTAAACACCGGAATTATAGTGCCTGGCTTACATATACATATACATGTATGATGAAAATTATCAGGCATGTTAGGGGTGGGTTGAGAAATACGTATTTCAGACATTCAAGTAACTTCATGGAAATACTAAAATTCAAATTTCAGATTCAATACGCATTCATTTAATTCTTGTGAATCAAAATGAATGTAAAATCGATAACTACATTTAAAATACATATCTGTACGTAGAGGAAGAAGGCGAGATTCCTTTTAAACAAAAACATGATGCGTGTGATGGGGTCTCCATAACGGGTCAGTAAAGACATGATAATAAAATGCATTCGTAGATATCTTAAACAATGAAAAGTAAAGCTCTAGGGTGGAGTATGTATATAAAAAATTCTTCAAAGGAAAAGGGGTGGGTAGATGCGCTTGCCAAGTAAAAGGTTTACGCAAAATCAAGACCTTGGGATGACACTAAGTCAACATCCAAAGTTTAGACGACGGATATTTTCTAGTCTAAAAAAAGCAGCGTTTTTCCCTACATAGCCCCTTTGTACTCCGTGAACCCTGAAAATTCTTTGGCTTTTTTTGTTTGGAAACCCAGACACTGTCGTCTGTGGTTGAATCTAGGAAAGTGCACTCGTAGGACGTTATCAAGAGAAAGATTTGTTATTGAGATGATGCTATAGTCTGATCGATAATGACTTGAAACCCCCTTTATGTCTGCGTTTTTCATTTCAGTTTCCCTGGATCATATACCAGGGCCCCGTTTCATAAAACTTGTTATCACTAACAAGTTACAATCGTTGTTATAAGCTACTGAAATCCTTGAATTGATTGGCCGAGAGCAAATTTGTCATATAAATGGGGCGGTTGCTATTGGTAACAAGTTTTATGAAACAGGGCCCTGATTAAATTCTCCAGAATGTTGCGGATCTATGTTACGAATCTTATGCATAATAAGATTGTTAAGTTTATGCACGCATGCGCAGTGCGATGGGCCGATGATTAAAGGCAAGAAATCAAGGTAATTTTCTAGGTTGTTTTGAGTAATTTTGTTAATTTATGTGGGGATTATGACTTTGATCTTGGTGTAAGACTGCATGAGTTATGTTGACATCCCACACCATGACAAGAAGGTGTGTAAGGTCAGGAGTTGCGTAGCGTGGGTCCAGCCATTTAGGGGGCAGTGGAATCATACTTGGTAATTTTTTTTTTACAAATCTAAGAGGTTATAGATTAAGGGAAAGGATGCAGAAGGGGATCCTCCTCTTTCATTTTCTCTATTATTCCTTTTTTATCTGTTTCTCTTTCTTCGATATGGGGTGGGAGAGGGGGAGCACGTGCCCCCGTATCTACGCCACTGAAAGGTAGACAATGGGGGTATTGCACTCATTTATACGAAATAATATAAGTACTAAAGGCGACAAGAGTACATACCCGCTATTAGGACAAGAGTGAACGACCGTGATGCTCAGAATTTTAGCGTCAAGCGAAAAACAAAAATATTTCATGGATTTACCATACCGAAAATCCGAAAGAGAAACAAAATTGAAACAAAGAGGAAAAGAATCGTAAGAACAATTATAAAATAGAAAAAAAAAGTATCGGACGTAAATATCGGACATAAATATTTGAATGAAATTTTGCGAAAATGGGGTAAGAAAATAGTTACAAATTACGGTGTCGCAAAATTCACAAACATGTATATCGAATACAATTTGATGGGGCAAATTTTCAATTATAGTGCTCGTGGTGTAATTATTTATTTCGATACCAATATTATTCCACAATATCTAACTTCAGACTCAATGAACTGGATATGACTTTCTAGAAGAAAGACAACGGTTCTTTCTTTAAAACATTACATAATTTTTTGACACTATTGCTTATGGCACTGGAAGGCTTAAGCAGGTTTGAGTGAATTATCAAGTTTCACTCCGCCCCAGACGAAATAATTTTCACCCTTGGCATGACAGGAAAGCATTTTACTTGTTCTTAAAATAATAAATAGATACATTCAAAACTAATCTTTTGACGATAAAATTGCCAAAATGTCTTTGCTTGGATTTTCACGACTCCAGTGAACTGGTAAAATATATTTTTTAACACATCCCATCGAATGAGTGTCCGACTAATTACACCAAATGATATATTCTATCATATAAAAGATAACTGTCTACTCATGTCGAAGCTATAGGTTTCGATTCTGAAGACAGCGATACTAGGTCCGTATACCTGCAGGCAATTACACTCGTGACCCCTTCTCAAAGTAATGTGCTGTAATGCGGGGTGCCCTAGCGCAGAACAAAGCACATCTTATCGTTTAACATTATAGATAGTTAAGTCTGATATACACATGGGGCTTGGGTATCGGTTTCAAGTTTAAACCTTTACTATTCTAAACATTTAACGTGAGCGGAAAATATTTCTTCAAAACAATATAATGGCATAGTTTAGCTAGAAGCGCTTAGACTACACTATAGCAACATACATCAATGAATAATTGTGTAGCAACAGGTCATTTATTCAAAATGGAAATTGTCCGTCAAGTCATAATGTAGAAATTTACTCTCACATCAAAAGTTGATTTACGTCTTCCAAACAAGGAGTGATGGACGTTGGGAATGAAATAGCAACTTGTAAACACGCTAAGTGGATTAAATAATTTATGTTAACTCACCATCAACGGAATCATTATCGCAACCGTTTGACGCTTTACTCCCTTCCATAGCAGACGACATCGAATGCGATTTTCTTCTCGAATTCCAGTCTACCTCCTCGCACTCCGCTTCCACCAAATGGTGACTCGATGACATTTTCGACCCCATGACCACTTATTTGGTAATATTCCACTTAAGCACGCAATATTTATCAGATTAAAATATTTGTCCACAAAGTAAACGATTAACACCTTAAGTAAATACACACAACGGTTTAGCTGGAACGGTGTTCCTACCCCAGAACACGGGGGAAATACCGGCAAGTCATCCACATCAATTGTTTTTCCCCCGCGTCGAATCACATCCCCCACACATTGATCGTCTGTTGAATGTATGTACCGATAGCTCTGTGTCGTTTTGTCGTCTGCTCGCATTACGGTGTAAATGAATCGAGAATGCTGTTTCTTGTAAAACGTTTCGCGCTGAAAAGCGCCACGCGTTACGCCACGTAAAAGCCTAATAGGGCAAATCATATTATTGCTGAAAATATCAGGAATACCATTTTAAACACGCTTGGCAGGTCTCCATGACTTTTGAAGAGTATAAACAATAACTGTTCATTTAAAATGACACTACTTTTCTAAGAGCATCTTTTAAAAACATCTTTAAAAAACCTCAGAAAAAAATGAATAATGAACATAACGGCTTCTAATTATGCTAAATTTGAATAATATTCTTTATAAGGAAATGTTACAAATTATTAAAGGCCCGCGCGATTTCCTTTCGAATTGCGAAAAGTCTACGCGAGTCTCTTGCATTTTCAACAAGTAAAATAATGTCCAAAACCATTGTGTGGGCTAGGGAGGGTGTGGGAGAGGGTCTCTTGAAACACACGCTATATGTTTGTTTACGCTTGATAAATCTCATTGATATTGCTTTGCAAGTTTCCAAACTTTAATATAGATTAGCTAAGAATAAGAAGGCATTTCTAACCATTACGATACAAATGCAATAAGACGAATACTATGAATATGAAAGTCAAATTTTACTCATACAATCAGCAGTTACTTGAGCCCTCGCCTAATTGAGAATTTCGCAAACTGTCATCAGACGAAATTAGATATTGATCATCTGATAACACTTTCCGATGCTACACACACAATGTTTTACATCAGATTACCGTAACCACAGAAAAATATTCCTAAAATTCTATACATCAGATCAATAAAACCATATTCATTTCGACGAATATAAAATCAAGGGGCCATTTATACTTGTGCGTCACCAGTAAAAGGGGCTTACAAAGAATAGGCTATATGCAATTGCTCGCTGAGGCAAAAATAATATGAAATTTGATTGATTTTAAGCACCAATCTTGAAAGTACGTATGGTGGATTTATAACTGCGTTGCAGAATTACAAACCATCCCATTTTAACTATCAGGTCTCCTGAAGTTTTTCGGGGGGGGGGGGTAGTGGGAACTTTGTTCTCATATCCATAATGGAAACTCAGTCATCTTTAGCAGTCACAAAAATATTTATCAGTAGAAGGGGTATCACACATACACACATACACACACACACAAACGAAAAACAACCTGTTGATAATATTAAGAAGAAATAAAAAGAAGAAGAAAAGGCACCATCTCCGTACACCATTGTACAGGAGCTTCCGGGGAATGTACCTCTTTGTACATCCACTGCTTATTATGTAGATTTCTAAATTTTCTTTACTCTCCAATTATGCTTCTCTTACATTTTACGGTTTTCCCTCTCGACCCCTCCCCCATTAAAAATTTTCTAGCTATGCCCCTGGACAAGATGTATCTATGTTTTCCTATCAAAATGATGATTCATCTAGGAAAGATCGCATTAGAGGCCTGCTCTGCCAGCATGTGGCTTTATTCATTAATAGCAATAATCTTTGACTTATGCTGAGGATATTATTAGTCTGAGATGAGTTTTCCATATGAGTTTCTGGCGAGAAAAATAAGCAACAGTAAATCGATTGATACAATATCTCGAAGCGTACCGAATGTTTGCTTTTAACACATTCAAAATATGAAAGATAAAACTGATTTTTTTTTTAAATGTTCAAACTACTTTGATAGACCATCACAAATTATTTCGAAAGGTTCTAGGTACCTGTTAATGAAAGAAAATTCGCTGTGTTTCTTATTAAGGGGAATAATAAGCTTTTTCCTATGTCTATCAGATATTAGCAGTGTACTGTACTTGTACGATATATCACTCCAATATTGCAGATAAAATAAATGCATGAAACATGTAGTCAATTTTAAGTGCACCGTAATTTTGAATACAGCGCCCTTCGAATTTGATTTATTCAATGCCTCAATATAATGCACGAGATCGACCAGAAATGATTTCAGTTTGAGGAGGCTACTACTAAAAGCAATATTTGTTTTTCTGACGCCAAAGCATAATTCCAAATCAAATCACATAACTGCTTTCCATCATGAGCATGCTAAGCTTTACACACTAACCGTGCTTATATATGCGCCGATACACACTCGCACCCACACTCGCACCCACGTGTACACACGCACACATGTTGAAGTTATCCGGACCGCCGAATTTCATGCATCTTATATCTAGTTTGCAGGCACAAACCCTGGTCAGTCGTAAAAGAGTGTCTGCACTGTAAGACTGCCATAGGTCCTGTACTATAGCTGCTCCTGACACGACAGTATGTAGCTGGGTTAGGCTTCTCTCAAGACGCAATGATTTTCTGATAAAGTGTCAAATTAGCTGGGTTAGGCTTCTCTCAAGACACAATGATTTTCTGATAAAGTGCCAAATTAGGGTCTGTGCTTGCAGACTATCTTATATCCTCAATACATCTCGAACCTGAAGATGTGAAAATGGTGTCTTGTATTCAGTTTTTATTAGAAAGAGATGCTTATGACTTTTTTTCATTCCACAAAATGTGAATTACTTCTGTGAGAGATTGGGAATAAGGAGGTGTTAGAAATCCAATGACATAATATCAAGGACAAATATTACTGGCGTTCCATTATAATTCAAAAGAAAACACTTTCATAGGCGTATTAATATACTCAGCTTTCCTGCAGTACAGACCATTCATGCCATTATGAAGAATACATTATATCCGCTCACTGTCTCATCTGCCAAATATAATTTGTTATTTTTCTTTCACTGATTGAAGTTAATTTATTATACCTGTTAATTTTACTAGGACAGAATAATTATGGGTACCGTAATTATTGGTCATAAATAATTCGGATTTTTCCACTGCATACAATTTCCTGGTTTCATAATGGTTTAGAAATGGTCCGCACATATAATTATAATGAAGACGTCAGTTGATGTTTTCATTCATCATGTTCATGCTCCGGTATCATCTGTTTTCTCTCTTTCTCTCCCTTTCCGTGTATCTCCCCAACGGCATCCCTTCGACCCACTTCCCTTTCCTCTTCTCCCTCTTCTCTCTCTTTCTGTCTCTATCTCTCTCTCTCTCTCTCTCTCTCTCTGTCTCTGTCTCTCTCTGTCTCTGTCTGTCTCTCTCTCTCTCAAATGTAATTGTATGATGGTAGTTCTTTTATTGATGTTAATTCGTTATAGCTTAATTCTGTCAGTCAGATCAGAATATTATGCGTACCTTTATTTGTCACAAATAATTCAGAAGGTTTCATCATAGTTAAAAATGGTCCGCAGATAAGATGTCGACGACAATTATTGATGTCTTTATTCACGCTCTGGTAACATTTTATCTCTCTTTATTTCCCTTTATCTGTATCTCCCCCGTCTTTTCAGTGTCTCTCTCTCTCTTTCTCTCTCCCTCTCTCTCCCCGTCTTACTTTCTCATCCGTTCTCCTCTCGTTTATCTTTATCATGTTTATTATCTGCTTTGATATTTTCTCCCTACGTCTCTCTACTTCCCCTTCATTCGTCGTCATGTTCTTCTGCACCTCTTTTTATCTCTCATTCTGCCTGTCTTTTTTCTGTCTAATTTCCTACATAACGAGAGGATAAAATGTAAAGCAAGAGATATGCACATCTCCTACACATGTTGAGCTAAATGGAACATGGAGAATATACATGAAACATTGAGCTGTGAGTCATACGGGGACCTTTATCCACCGTCATGAAAAATGATATGTTTTGATTCGCAGAGGGGATATTGTATGAGGTGGAATTTATGACTTGTATTACCATATCTATAAAAAGGGGAGATTTTATAAAGCTAAATATTAGAATTTGTATAGGCAATGGAAACATCAATACATCGATTTTCCTTCAATGTCTTTTTTATACCGATGACACTTATTCATGAAAGAAAGGAGAGTATCTTGCGAGCCGTGAGCTCTGTGATTATGCATCATACAAGTGTGTTGGGATTTACATAATATCCTCCTCTGTTCATATTAATGGGAGGGAGGTGACTATAGTCCAGGAAAAAAGGAACCTCCAACATCATCTAAGACACCTCAGGAAAATTACCTCCAGGATAGCTACCAATTAGGAGAACTACCCCGAGGACAGCTAGCCCCTAGGACAATTACCTCCCGGAAAACTTCCTATTCGGAAAAATATACACTGAGAATAAGCATGCTCCAGGACAATAGTCATTCGGATATCTACCTACTGAAAAAAAAACATTGGGGAAATACCCCTCGGACAACTACTTAGGGGATAATTGACTTAGCGGGTAGTTGTTCGTGGTGGTGAACAGGAGATGCTGTCCGCGAAGAATCGTATCCATAACCCTTTTGGAACCAGTTTAGAACCCATTTAGACCCGATTACTATATGAAGATGATTACTCATGCTTAACTCCCACATCAAAAGTGTATGGTAATCATCCCACGATTATACTAATTGATATAATTAGATTTATGAAGCGTCCCGGAGGATGCAAAGTGCTGAATATTATTACATGTATTATTACCTCGACATTCGCCGAGATACCCTGATCATGCTGATATGGCGCTCAAACAGTCAAGGAATTTCTTCCCACCCGATACTCATTTTCTTTACCTAGGTAGAGAAAGGCAAATTTAGGATAATGTCTTGCCAAAGGATTGTCGTGGTACTAAGAGAGAGGGAGAGAGAGAGAGAGAGAGAAAAGAGAGAGGGAGAGAGAGAGGGGAAGTGAGATAAAGGGGAGGGGAAAATACGAAGAGAGAGAGAGAGAGAGAGAGACAGGCAAACAGAGCAGCAGAAAAAGTAAACACGGTATCAACCACCATGGCGATTCGACACTGATGTAATCTACAGATTCTCGTAATTACCACTGACAAATGAGTTATTACTAGAGATTGCGTGAGTCATGAAAAACATGTCCTAATCTTTTTAGCTTGACACTGTTTCATTTGGAGGTTGACTAGATTAAGAACAATTAAATGTCATCAGTACCAACACGGTTATGTAATTTGCGTATAATACTATCACGTCGCGATGCCACTGGTTCCGAAACGAAAACGAATATGGAAATATCCCAGTGATGATAGCATTCTTGATCCTTTCCGGACTTTTTTCAAATTATTTGTTTCTTCTCTCTTTTTCTAGGACTCGCTTGTCAATCCTTTTAGCATGATAAGCCCTCGTCGAGCAGAGGACTGGGAGGCAAGGAGAAAAAAGGTTTGCTACGGAGTTCTATTTATGCAGCGATGAGTCACTGTGTCCGGGGATCACCTATCTAGCTAGCCTGACTTCATGAAGCTTTTTTCCCGTTACCTTTGTGTTATTGAAATTGAAAGTTTAAAGCTGCACTCACCATTCTGCTATTAAGTATGACATGGATTTTGTATGGTGTCAGAATTGTCTTCTTTTTTTTTTAAAGCTAGCATTGGGTAATTCTTTTTCAGTAGAATATTGCATTATAATTTTAGAACGGTAAAACGTTAAGCTTTTCCTGTTTTCTTAATCATGATAATCTATTAATTGTGTAAATTGCAAGACGTAAAAGAAAAGAAAAGAAAAAATCAGACTGTGCCCTATAATTCAAGCTCGACCCTCGGTTCATGTATATACCACTGTATACATGAACCATTAACACTTGGGGTATAATAACAATATGACAGTTTATGAAATTGTGTTACAAGTATGAAAATGCATGATTACAAAGTGATTTTGACCTTTTAACCGAAAGTCTGTGTAAATTAATGCACCCATGCATAGGCCCAAGTCTAAATTAACATTTAGGTTAAATCATAAGTGGTTGCTATGTGAAGTAAACCTGAGACAAGAACATTGTCCACTGAGTGATTTTCATGTTTGAAGAATGGTCACACAATCGACACAGGAATGGAACACAAATGCAAGACTATTGCGTCCGATCGATGGCGGCTTTTGGAACAGAGATGTAATAAATCTATAACTGTTATACGCGTCAAAATGTGGATGATGATATATTGCAGCGGCGGCCCGGCTTAAATTTTTTACCTCAACAGAATTCCCACGTAACCTTCTTCAAGTCAAGTGTCATCCCCTTGGAAAGGTAACAACATGCTTTTGGAGGCCTGATGCGAATGATTCTTGCTCTGTCTACACAGGCATTTCCCTGTCCCGTCTCCATACAAAGACAATTCCTCTTACTGGAATGTCAATTGCGAACAACCTTTATATACAAAAAAGAAGATAATTTAAGTTGAAAACTATAGTTAGCGAGGAACGATATTTTTCTGTCAATTCAATAGGCTCAGTGGCGTAGCTACGGGGAGGGCATGGGAGCACGTGCCCTTACAAATGACGAAAAGGGGGAGGACAGAAAGAGAAAAGAAAGAGTAAAAGGGAGAGGGGAGAGGCAACGTGAAAGAAGATGCTACGACCCCTCTCCCCCTTAGTTAATGATCTTTTAAATTTTCATTTCATCCATCGAATAGAACTGGTGCCCCCCCTTGATACCGATGCCCCCGATGCTGGACCCACAAGGAGACAAGTGTGAATTTCTATAAATAAAAAAGTAAGAAAACCCAAAAGGGGGAATTGGGAAAGCAACCAGTTTTACCGTTGACGGTATTAATGGATGCAGAACACGAACTAATTGCTCATGCAACAGGATGACAGTTTTCCGTGTTTAAAAGATTTATGACTCAGTCTCCAAGAACTGAGAATGATGGAGGAGAAAATCCTCGTTCCACGAATGTTATATGAAACAAATTATATTCACTGTATAGAAATAAATGACCTAGAAAAGATAATGGCCTTTCAGTAGTGCCCACGCTCGACACTAGTTCATGCCGTATTGACACACGAAATTGAAAGGCATTTACGTCTGACATGTCCAGGGGAAAAAAATCCCTTTTCAGCCCCTAACTTGCGACGGGATGGGGGAGGATGTCCAGAGTTCTTTTCACCCATCTATTCGTTATTGAAAATTATGCTTTTGATTTCATTTTTTTAAAAATCCATTGTAGTGTCATTGGAGAGAGCGCAATGAATCATAGATATTTGGGAGCAAGCAATATCTTTGCTTCATTGCGTTTTGTATGAAAGTGTTTAGACAGGTTTTGATCCATTCTTTACAATTCATGCATCAACTATTAATTTGTATGTTTGAAGATATTTCAGATTTTATTTCAATACATGATATAAGAGAGGCGTTCAAATTCGCTCTGTTTAACTTTACATGTGCCCCCAAATTAGCTCTGCTTGTCTTTTTGACGGTTGGCTTCAAAACGTTTACTTAACAATATTGATTAAAAGAAGAAAAGAAAATTCCTTAATTTATGGGGTGATAAAAGCAATTTGGTTACTTTTTACTTTGATATATATATTCTTCATAATAATTGAGAGAGTGAGTTTTTTTTTTTTTTTTTCATGGTTGAAAATCTGTCGGGGAAGGGGATTTCCCCCTGCCCCCTTCAGATACGCTAGTGCCCGAGATCATTATTGTCTTGTATGAGTGTTCGGGTTTGTTGGTACATGTATGAGGGGTTATGTGTGGGTATTACTGGGTATGGGTGTGTTGGTGTGTGTGTGGGGGGGGGGTGTGCGTGTATGTGGGGTGTGTGTGAAAGAGAGAGGGGGTTGTATTTGTCTGTGAGTGCGTGTGTGTTTATGTGCGAGTGCTGAGTAATGCAGAATTCGCACTGGTACGACCGGGGTTAAATTTCGGCGTACCAAAGTACGAGAGTAAGTGCATACTTTTACACAAACACACATTTAATACTCTTTCTTTCACTTATCTGCCATATCTTCAAACAAAAGCAAATATATTTTTTTACAACAACCCTTTTTTTTTTCTTTCTTTTTTTCCTTTTAGTTTTTATTGACAAAAATCAAGAAAAAGCATAGAATCACAAATATATACATGATTAGATAAAGCAGTAATAAGAATTACAGTGTATGAGTACAATAACTATACTAGTAGCTATCAGTATCACCTTTATAGCAATAAACGACCACAAGCGAAGCCAACCTAAACATTGAACAATTTTTCTGCCATCGATGGACCTGCCGAGACGGACATCCCAGGCCCCACGCGAATGTACAACACAATGAATATAATAATAATAATAATCTTTTTTAAAGTCCACTCCAAATTTTATAAAGTTAAACCGAAATGGAAATTCTTTTTGCCCAATTGATCGTGAGCCCGGCAGCCACTGAGCAGCGCCAGATCGACGTTGCTCTATCCCTTATTGTTGAACGCCAAACAAGGTAGCAGCAACTCCCATCTTTTAACGTCTTTTGGTATGACGCGGCCGGGGTTCGAACCCACGACCTCCCGGTTGTGAGGCGGACGCACTACTGACTGAGCCAACATACTGACTACACGTATATACATGCACCCGAAGAGTAGCACTCGCGTGAAGCCCGAAATGCCGGCCAAACAGATCCAGCGACACGATACCAATATGGGTGGGTGGGATCGGCTTTTTTACAACAACCTATTAAATTATGGCTTTTTAGAGAGATCATTACCACTATCCAGTGGCGTATCCAGAATAATCTTGAGCAAGTGTCCGAAAAAATCTCCGAGAAGCAAACAAAATACATTCAATAAAAGAAATAGATAAACATAAAACAGATATATTGTATATAAATAATTATAGGATTTTCTTGTTGAGATGCCCTTTGTGTCTGAAATTGATGCTGATGCCACAGTCCAGTGGGGGGGGGGGGGGGGGGATAAGGAGGAGCACATTTTGTGTGTATGTACGGTATATGGTTTTGCCTAGGGAGGGGAGGGGCATGGGAGCCAAAGTGGATCCGCCAATCCTATCCACAATATTCGCTCTCACATGCCATTTATATTTGTCGTCATCCAAATTATTGGTGTTAAACCTTTAATGTGGAATGATGATTCATGCTGCACACCTTTACAGAGTGGATGGTGAAGGAGGCGTACATGAATATTCTACCTGGCTTGTTCGGCGGTCGATGGAGATGGTTCCGCTGTCCATTAGTTTGTTTTTTCCTCTGGATGATCGGAGTTGTTATCAGCGATTATGAGAAAGGAGCTACGAAATTATGTATGATAAAATAAGAGAGAAGGATGGAAGAAGAGAGTATATATAGATAGGGATGAGAGAAGAATGGATGAAAGCTATGAGAGCTAGATAAATATACGGAGAGAGAAAGAGAAAGAAGAGAGATAGAGGGGAGAAGAGAGAGAGAGAGAGAGAGAGAGAAGGGGAGGGGAAGAAGAGTGAATGTAAGACGAATAGAGAAGGGGGAGAGAGAGAAATAGAGGAGGATGAGGGAAGTAAGAAGAAAAACGGAGAGGAAGAGGGTGTTATGGAAATAGGAAGAGGGGAGGGAGAGAGAAAGAGAGAGAAGGAGAGAGAAAGAGAAAGAAGAGAGATAGAGGGGAGAAGAGAGAGGGAGAGAGAGAGAGAGAAAGAGAGAGAGAGAGAGGAGCGGAAGAAGAGTGAATGTAAGACGAATAGAGAAGGGGGAGAGAGAGAAATAGAGGAGGATAAGACAAGTGAGAAGAAAAACGGAGAGGAAGAGGGTGTTATGGAAATAGGAAGAGGGGAGGGAGAGAAAGAGAGAGACAGAGAAGGAGAGAGATAGAGAGAAAGAGATAAAGAGAGGCGGGGAGAAATAATAGACAGGGGATGGATGATACTCGTACATGAGAGAGTATCGACATAATAGTAGAAAGAAAAGAAAAGATAAATGGAGAAGCATATGCATGTAGCTGGGCTTATAATTAATGGAGATTAAAATAATTTACCCACAATAAAATATAACTTTCCCAACCCAAAATGGGGTACTTAAAATGATTAGATTTCTGGCAAGAAATAATAAATTCCCCATTTGCATAAGCATTTCCCTAAAATTTGGCTTCATTATATATGTTCTTAAACTTACCGACACGACTTAGACCCCGTTCTCACTCACTTTGAAAGTGGACTTTTGGAGCGGTCTATCTAAGACCCGTTCCTCAGGAACGGTTCTTAGACCCCGTTCTCACTCACTTTGAAAGTGGACTTTTGGAGCGGTCTATCTAAGACCCGTTCCTCAGGAACGGTTCTTAGGTGAGTGTGAACGGTCAAAGTGGTCCAGGAAGTGGTCTTCTGGACCGCTCCAGAAGACCACCTCGGGGAGGTGGTCTTGAGTGGTCCTACAGAGGAACGGGTCTTGAGGAACGGTTTGCTAGCGTTCACACTCCGAGCAGTTTTTCTCGCTCAAACCGCTCCACGATTCAAAGTGGCCTTGTTGCTATGGCAGCTCAGTTCAGCGGGTCAAATTTTTCGCGCGAAATACAAACTGATGTACCGTAGCGTGCCTGCCGGCTGCCCGATCGATTGCTTTTGCTTTGTTTTGTGCGCGGAACGTCACTGGCTCACTTCCGGTTGAAGTACGCTTTCGTTCACATTGCACGTTTAGAGCGGTCCATACCGCTCTTAATAAGACCCGTTCCTCAAGACCACCTCCCCGAGGTGGTCTTCTGGAGCGGTCCAGAAGACCACTTCCTGGACCACTTTGACCGTTCACACTCACCTAAGAACCGTTCCTGAGGAACGGGTCTTAGATAGACCGCTCCAAAAGTCCACTTTCAAAGTGAGTGAGAACGGGGTCTAAGACCCCGTTCTCACTCACTTTTGAAAGTGGTCTTAGTTAGACCGCTCCAGAGGAACGGGTCTTGAGGAACGGTTTGCTAGCGTTCACACTCCGAGCAGTTTTTCTCGCTCAAACCGCTCCACGATTCAAAGTGGCCTTGTTGCTATGGCAGCTCAGTTCAGCGGGTCAAATTTTTCGCGCGGAATACAAACTGATGTACCGTAGCGTGCCTGCCGGCTGCCCGATCGATTGCTTTTGCTTTGTTTTGTGCGCGGAACGTCACTGGCTCACTCCCGGTTGAAGTACGCTTTCGTTCACATTGCACCTTTAGAGCGGTCCATACCGCTCTTAATAAGACCCGTTCCTCAAGACCACCTCCCCGAGGTGGTCTTCTGGAGCGGTCCAGAAGACCACTTCCTGGACCACTTTGACCGTTCACACTCACCTAAGAACCGTTCCTGAGGAACGGGTCTTAGATAGACCGCTCCAAAAGTCCACTTTCAAAGTGAGTGAGAACGGGGTCTAAGAGCGGTATGGACCGCTCTAAACGAGCAATGTGAACGAAAGCGTACTTCAACCGGAAGTGAGCCAGTGACGTTCCGCGCACAAAACAAAGCAAAAGCAATCGATCGGGCAGCCGGCAGGCACGCTACGGTACATCAGTTTGTATTCCGCGCGAAAAATTTGACCCGCTGAACTGAGCTGCCATAGCAACAAGGCCACTTTGAATCGTGGAGCGGTTTGAGCGAGAAAAACTGCTCGGAGTGTGAACGCTAGCAAACCGTTCCTCAAGACCCGTTCCTCTGGAGCGGTCTAACTAATAGACACCTGTCGCCAAAAAAGAAAAGAAAAGAAAAAGAGATCATCTAATAATATTAGACCTTCAGTCTGAATCGTGTGTGCGAGAGTGAGTGGGTGTGTTTGTGTGTGTGTGTGTGGGGGGGGGGGGGCAACAGCTTTATAGAACGTAGATTGGTATGCATGGAGAAAGAAAATACAGTGAGAAGCCTATTCATCATGTCCACGAAACTATATACTAACTAGTTTCATAATGTATACATGTACATGTATATACTGAACGTAGATATATTGAATAGATAGAAGAAAAACATTCACAGTGCGCCTATGAAAATGGATCGATGAACTGTGGTTTTAATTTTCCATGTATGTTTGTTTATTTTTCCCATGTCGTTTGTCTTTAGGCGTTTTGTCTATTTTATTAACCATGTAGCATGCATAGAAACGAAGATGACAAAGGCATAGACAGATATGTCAGGTTATTACTTCATGAATTTTTCATCTTGAACATTATCTTATCTTCTCGAGGCTTTTCATACATTTTCATACCATTTAGTCTCGCCACTTTTTTTTTGTTTAATGTTAGCTGTATTTCTTTTTATTTTGTACATAACATTTTAGGCCAGGAGCTTGTCCCGAAATAGTTACCCTGTTTTCCTTTGTCCATCTTCACCTGTTTGACAAGGCATAATAGAAGAGCTTGGCAGATATCTGTGGTATATGACGCCAGACTGAAATGTACTATTCATGTGTTAATTACACAGATGTATATCATGCCTTGTCATATGGTCAACGGGTGTGTTTATATTATCCAGATATATTCCTGGCTACTTTTTACAAAACAATACATTTTTCGCAATTTAATAACTTATCGATGAAATGACCAACTGACACCAAATTGCACCTCAAGCAAATTATAATACTCCAAATTATGTTATGTAAATTTGAACTGAATTAAATTTTTTTTTACATGCAGAGCATTTTGAGGGGCAAAGCTTTGTCAAAGGGCACTTTGGTGGTTTGGTTTCAGGGGTTCTGAGACCGCTTTCAATCGAGTTGAATCGTCTACATTATGTTAAGCTTGGGATTGGCTTGGAACAAAGCTTTTAACAAAAAATTCCAGTTATTTGAATTTTTTCTTTTAAATTTTGTATTTGTTTGTTTATTTTCATTTTAGGCTACAATCTTACATCAATACTGTTGTCCATCTCTTATTTTCTAAAAGAATAGAAAGAAGTGGGTCGCCTGACCATGCTGAATAAAACAAATCGACCCATATCCACCTTGTCTTGATTTTGAAGAGGGTCAGTTTGTGGTCATCCAACCTTGTTGTCCATCTGATTCTTGAACCCTGCGGCTATGTCCCCTCATTTCCATCATTCCTTTAATCAACTTGTTGTTTATTTTGTCAACGGACACTCGATCGCCGGTTCGACCACGGCCTCGAGGGTCTTCCGGGATGGGAGTTTACTGGAAATGTCATCACTGATGTCCAGTACGCCTTCGAGGTCCTGATTGATTATCGATGAACTTCCGAAGGACAAGTCCGAGCTTGCCGCAAGTAATTATTTTATTCAGAGTCATAGTCTTTTGATAACCAGCATTTAAACACGATTCACCCTGCCCTATTTTGTAATTTCGGGTGTTGAAAATATCATACTTCCTCGGTAAGAGAAATATTGTTAGTTATCTTTTGTATAAAAAGTTAAACTCTTGCTGCACCAGAATCCTTTTTGTCGAGTAGCTGGTTAAAGGGAACGTCCTGGCATATCCATTCGTTCCCAAATATTTTTCAGTTGATGTGTTTTTCCGAAGAAGCGTAGGATTCGGTAATCTGGCATGATAATATTTATCTTTAAAATACAGTAATAATAATAATAATAATAAATACACCCCAAAAAATAATAGAGAGTGGTCAAATAAAATTCATGAATGAAATCTATATGTATATTAAGATAATATTCAAAGTTGACCGATGGCCATTATAACACATACCAACAACAACAACAACTTTTTGATATTACTCGTCATGGCTTCTTGAATATGCATCTACTGCAAAAGAATAGAAAAATGTTCAACCGGGAAGACTATGTTAAGTTTTAATTGAATTAATGGCGCGCATTAAATTATGACAAGACATAATCCTGGTCAGCACCAGTGCAATAATCAAGTTAAGAAACGGTTTTATAGGGAAAAAATGATAAAAGTTATGCCCTTTATTACTATATACACGTGATTTTATTCTATGATCACGGTGACATCTCCATTTGCGACACATGCATTACATTAGAGGGCGGCATGTAAGATTGACACATGAAAAAGAAAGACTTACAGTCCTGACATTTCAGGGTTTGTAATTGTAACTCTATAATACGAAGATATACTAACCTAGCATTTTTCTTTTTGATATCTCATTATTTATATTTGCTGACAACTTGTCTTCAGGAGTCACGAACACACACTATACATGCTATATGCTCACTCATATAAGCAGTGGTGGAACCGGGGGCCCGGACCCCCTCCCCTGGGACCAAAAAGACCAAAAAGGGGCGTGAGGCCATTTTTTTTGGGCTCGTCAGAGAGATTTTTTGAGTTGAAAAGAGGCCCCAAAATGCTGAGGCCCTTTTTTTTTTTTTTTTTTTTGCTCGTCAGAAAATTTTGGGACTATTGAGCCCTCTCCCTCAAGAATTCCTGGATCCGCCACTGCATATAAGGAATAGAGGAGTATAAAATGGACCGAAATTGGGCGGTCAAATGCCATCACTTTCATTCTCCGTTGGTATGGCATTCCCTAATAGTTATTGAGGCCGTTTTCCCAAAACTTCAGGGTTTGGGTATAACATTTGATTTTCTTGTCATATATTGCTTTCCCTCAGAGATATGTCAGATAAGTGGGGGGGGGGGGGGGGGGGGAAATGGTATTAGATCGTGCGTGTGTTTTTATAAAAGTCTGCATTTAATGTCGTAATTTGGTATCGGGTCGTTTAATATCCGTCAGGGAAAGGCAATAGCTACAATTTTTTTTTCTGTTGAGCTATCGATTCGTTTATCAATAATTCAATTAAAAAGGCTTTGTATAATTTGATAAGCATGCATCAGTGTTAGCCCTGGGATTTAACTCCTCTGACAAGCACAAGACATGTAACCCTTTATACGGAATTTACCCCATCTTACCAATGCGAATACTGACATTACTCTCAACATTCGTACTCAAACACACACGCACGTACCCCCCACGCTTTCTCTCCTCTCACACGCACACACGCACACACACACACACACACGCACCCCACACACTCTTACATACCCACATACACGGGACAGTTATCCCGGGGGTAGTTTTCCTGATACGTAAATTTGCACGACAGCCTCATATTCAAGGCATTAGGTGCCATATTATCTTTACCAATCCCTAAATATAATCAGACCTATTCCCTACTTACCCATTTACAGCATTTTTAAAAACACTCTTTTAAAAACACTCTTTTAAACCGTTTGAACAGGCCTCACTTCCCTCTAAATTGAAAATGCACTCACCAAAAAAAAAAAGTAAAAAATGTGTAAATGCCCTTCAACATAACAATGGAAATAAAAGATCAAACTTCAATACAAAATGGCTTTATCTTTGAATGAGAGACTTGGTCGAAACTGCATGATCGAGCTTTCGCTCTCTCTCTCTCTCTCTCTCTCTTTCCCACAAAAAAAAAAAAAAGAAAAGAGAAGAAGCTTCTGTTAAGTCCAAATGTAAATGGGATCCAGAGTAGCCACAAGGGTGATTAAATGTACAAAATTTAGAATTTTTATGAAATTGAAGGCTGCGTAAAATGTAATGACAGTATATAGTTACTCATAAACAGTGGCGTATATATATATATGGGATTAAGGACACTGCATTTCCAGGGAACACTTGTTGGTTTCAATAGCGTACCCCCGAAATGCATTGTCCTTAATCTCCCGTGCTATGCCACTTTGGCTACTCCTAGGCCCATTTTTAAATTTGAATATTGATTTTCTTTTCAAGTGCAATGATCCATGCAAACTTTTTTCATGCTTTGTTTTACTTTTCGGGGCAATATGACTGTGAATTTTGAGTTGCTTGACTTACAAAAAATTAAAAATTGTGCATTTTTGCAACTTTTACTTTGGTACCTTGGAAGAGATAAATGAATGTGTTCACTCATACTTAAAGTTTCACTTTGTGTTCATCTACCAGTTTCAAAGACAATTAAATTTACTTTAATTCGATATATAATTTATTGATTTTCATTAAAGTATTCTATGAAAAATCTGAACTTGAAAAGTGTTTACTTTCTTTTTGTGCTGAGTGTATCTATAGAACTGAAATACCAGACCCGGAACATTGTAAAACAAATTTGAAAAGGGATATACAGCATATTTGGGGTATCCATCCTTTAATTAGATTGTTTGTTGAAATCTGAAACATAATGCGTTAAACATTAAAGCACTCCTCAATTATAAAAACATAATTATTGCTTACATCTCACTCTGATATAGAGTAAGCGGTAAAAAAAATAAGAAACAGAAGAAAAGATTACGTTTTACATTAAAAAAAGAAGCAAGATACAGACAAGAATTATTCAGGTTTAAAAAAGAAGAAATACTGACAGAGTACTAAACATCATTCAGTAAGCAAAAATGAGTATATCCCTGTAATAAACATGATATAAATGTCTTTAAAAATAGTTTATTTCACACGAATGATTTTCAATCCTGTTTTAGATACAAATTATGCTGGTAAAAATGACTAAAACAATGCAATCACCTTGAAATAATGAAAAAGATCATGATGAACCAAAACATTCACAAATAATTAAGATTATCTTTACTGACCGAAATCACTACTAATGTTTTGCAAATAATTCAAAATTCCAGGGCCTACTTACTAGTTTACTCTACTCTCAACATCTCAAAACTAGATCATAAACATAATTATTGCATTGTTCAAGTAACATGTGTGTGTTACATGGATAAAATTGCGATTTCTTCTGATAATATTGGTAAATGTTACCCCTAAAGTGAGGTGAGCGGAAGTGCGGGATTTCACGGAAGTTTTGAACAACTTGACCGGTGCCATTTTGCATGAAACAATTGTGTTCAAATGAAACTCAAAATATCTAACGCCAGTCCAAAATGTGCAGTTATGTTTGGTTGAAAATCAAGTTTTTTTGATTACGTCAATACTTAACGCAAGAGTTCCCAGAAATGTTAAGAGGATCGGTAGGCCTATTCTACACTTTTACAAATCAATGAATACCCAAACGATCATTAGGTATAAAATGCATTTTTTTACATATCGATCCACGGAAATGAACGCATCTCTTGTAGACACAAATGATAATGCTCATTAATTTGCGATAAGTTTGGCACTTTACTATTCTTTCCTAATGGTGGCCCTAATCGGTCAAGGCACTTAGTGCGCATGCGTTGGTCATTCATCAGCGGGTGTAGTTGGTATGACCAAAGATCTTTACAAGATCTTTAGCATTACTTCCAGGCATCGGGCGTGGCAGTCCTCGCAGTCAGTGCCGATGTCACACAGGCTTGGTGTTACAGACCCCTCCCCGCCATCTTCACATTTGCCGTTCCTCCGGTTGTAACAGAGGTCAGAGCATAGGATCTCTAAGCGAAGAAAAGGGGACGGACAACCAAAGAGGAATATTGTACTTAGAAATACTAGACTAAATCAAGTTTAGCATCCTTTAAAACATAGAGTGATTAACAAAGTATTTTTTTGTAGAGTGACATTATAATTATGGTTGTTAGAAAGAATAAATTCATCCATTCATTAACATTTTGCAAAACAACATATTTACATAGTGGAGAAAGTAATAGCGGAAAGAATTCGATAGTACTGAGAAATAACGAGATAAAGGGAGGGAGCGGGGGGGGGGGGAGAGAGAGAGGAGGGGGGGGGGATAAGAGAGAGAGAGAGGGGGGGGGGGATAAGAGAGAGAGAATAAGAGAGAGAAAGGGGGGAGGGAGAGAAGGGGTAGGGGTGGAGGGGGAGTGAAGAGGGAAAGAGGTGTAGAAGAAGAGGGATAATTTGGACGTATCTTTTTCACATCTGTATGACTCCATGCCACCGCAAATGAAGGGGGGGGGGGTCTTAATGGGTGAATAAAATGCGAATTAATAAGGTCATCGATTACAAGGAGGGTGCGAGAAGGGGTCCTATCTTCGTTGTTGTTTTAAGGGCGGTCATCCCTTTGCCAAACCTTTTCTTTCCCCTTTTTTGTTTTCGTCATTCGAAAATTTAAGGAAAAAAAAACAAACCCCCAAACAATTCCATATGAAAGCATAGAGCTTCCGTATAAACCTTGCTATGTCAGTCTCTGGCCGTGCATGGAGACGTTACAGTACAACACCATCTCTTCAGTGGCGGATCTACGGGGGGGGGGGGGGGGGTTAGGGTTTATCATAATAATTATGTCCAGACTCACACAATATGTTCCTATATAGCACTCTGTCTCAGGCTCAGCCTCGGGCAATAGGTTTTAATTAACCCCCCCCCCGACTACCAAGTGAACATGTGTTACTTTTTCTATGCACATATCATTGTGATAGAATAGTAGCCAATAGCTTACTAGTAGTTGTTTTATATCACTCATCGATAATACTTTCATTAACACATTCATTGAGAAAAGATGTGAAATTATAGCTCTACTGCGCATAAAAATTTGACGTGATGTGACTTGATGACGACGGCATTGCATTGATGCAGTGCGCGTATTGCATTGAAAATTCACGAATCTTTCTTATATTCCCAGTTACTTTTCTTTAGTATCTTGACTTTTAAACATGTGGTTAGAATTAGACCAAAAAGAAATAACACACACTGGAGAGGAAAATTTCAAGTGCAAATATTGTGAGAAGATATAATATTATTCAACTCATCTGGTAACTTATTAAGTTGATAACCAAACACAATAACTCTGGATATAACTGTGTATTAAACTGTTACTTGATCTAAAAAGACGTTATTATGGACTGCTTTTTATGGTCTCCATTGCGTTAGTAGATGCCAGGAAAACATCACTTACAGGGGTTCAAATAGCAAAAAACAACAACAAACAAACAAAAAATCGGCGCGACGCTACGCAGCTCACAGACATCGCCGTTTCGCGCCTTGTGGACGATGCTCTGCATCGCCGTTGGGACAAACCCAGGGACCGCACAGCCAGGGCCGGGGGGGGGGGGGGAGGAGGGCGGGGATGGGGCTGTAGTCCCCCCCCCCAATTATTTGGGCAAAAAAGAGAAAAAATAGAGCATGCAAGTATGCTTAAAATCGCAAGCTGGCAACCCTAAAAATGAAAAATCTCCCTACTGTGGGAGGGGGGTATTCCCCCTCCCACACGCCCCCCCTCGCTCGCTTCGCTCGCTCAGGCTCGGTCGCTACGCTCCCTCGCAATACCCAGCTCAGCCCCTCAAACCCCTCCTTGGAAAAAAACTAGATCCGCCCCTGCTCTTATGCCTGCACCCCCCACCCCTCCTCTCCCAGTACGTAGCTCCTATTCCACTGCTCCTATTAAAATACGAGTAAATCCTGAAACCAAAGGATTATGCTGAAACTTACCGTTATTTGTGCTGTCACAGGTGTGGCACACATCGCCTTCCCATTCATCCTTACACTCGCATTCAAAGTCTATGGTTGCCGAGGTTCCGTTGCCGACTCGTTTATCCGTACATTCTCCTCCGTTGTGACATGGACTTGAGCTGAAGAGGGAACGAAAATGTTTTATCGGATTTGAAATTAAGGCAATTTTCGGGAGGCCTTGCTATCACTCATGAGATAGCACTGTGATTGAAACTGTTTAGAAGTTTTATTGGGAATGGTTGATTATAAGAATAATTCGTGTGGTTTTTGAATCATCGCAATTATACAGTGCGTATCAAAAAAAGTATACCCAACTTTGGTAGCTTCTAATTAAGAGGTTATGACCTATATGAGCTTGAAATTTATTCTATAATAAAGAGCAACTTATTGTCTGTATATAATGATACTTTATTCATAACCGTTTTGTCACGGATGACTGAGCAGCAGGCTTTTCAAAAAGTATTGTCAAATTCCTCTTGTACCTAGTTTGGGCTGAAGCAACGAATGTGGGTCAAAACCAGTTATGCCCTTTTTATCAGTTTGAAAACATTTGCCAAGTCATTTCAATTGATTTTGAGTAATTGCTTAGAAAAGGCGTTAATGTCAACTCAAACTCAAACTCAAGAAAAGGCTTATTACAAGCGAAATTTATTATATTTTCTTTGCCACGATGACACAATTTTGGCTTCATCTGCATCCCTTGTTTAAGGTAATTCTTTTTATTGAATCATTCGATATGGACAAAGTTTATTTGGAAAGCTATCTATTTTTCATAAACGTCTACTATTCATTATTTCCAAAATTCCATCGCATGGATCCTTTCTCGTATTTTTTTCAGTCAGTAAACCTTTGAGTTCATGTGCTTTTCGAGAAAAACATCTCATGCAACATATGCAGGTGAAATGGTGCAAAGGAGAAAATTATCAGAGAATTTTTAGTTATCATGGTACAAGGAGTTAGAGGGCTGTTAAAATAAATTCAGATCATCGTATGGATTGAAACAAGGTCATGTCGAAGCCACTAGCGTAGCTGAGGGGGGGGGGGGCGGGGGCAGAATGCCCCCTGACAACTTTTTCCCAAAGAAATGTGCTCCCCTCCTTTTCGAACTGATATTTTTTTAATTTTTTTTTTGCTTGTCAGAGAATTATGGAGGAAAACTGAACCCCTTAAAATCTGAGCAGCCCCCCCCCCCCATTATCTCACAATATTGGAACAGCCCAATTGTAATCATGATAATCATAGTTATTTCATTTACCTGCATGAGCATTCCCGGAAGGGTGGCGGAGGTGCGGGAGTGTGTGTCTTGGTTAGAAGAGCCGATCGGACGGTCGTCTGGCTCTGGACCTCGTCGATACCGCCCCCGATCAGGAGTATAAATATGCCGAATGCCACGCCCATGCCAACAAAACTAGCCACACGGGAATCCATGTTGGTGATATCGGGAGTGAGTGCAAAATCTGCAAAATTGAAACAAAATGACTTCATGACTCGAAAATTGTGTGACTCCTTAATTCTTTCAATCTCCATCCCCATCTCTCTCTCTCTCTTCCTTTGTCGATCGGCCGAACCTAACACAAGCTCTTAGTTTCACGAACACCTCGCCCATGTATCATAACACCATCAATGCTTTCGAATCATGTTACTCTGTACTTACTTAAATATTTTGTAAAACGGGAACAAAAACAAAAACAAAAACAAACAACATCAACAAACAAAACCCTAGAACAACACAATTGTCACCTCTGTGTTTAAAGTGAATTTTAATGACACACTAAACATTATTTTTATATCAACATTTTTACTTTACAATATGAATACTGACAACACCCTCATGCCTACTATAATAACGATTTCAATTAATAATACACTCAGATAAGATTTTATGATTGCGATGAAATAAATGTAAATTATTCTGTTTAGATATTGGGGAAAAGTGGTCAAAAAAGGGTCCAATGCAGTAAATGTTAAATGCACGTGACTGTTTAAACAGGTTTGACATTATAAAATACCTTTGAGCCCGATATGAACACATCTAGTTGGGATAGAAAAAAAAATGACAATAGCAAAGCATCAACCACTTTACACAGCTGAATGTTACAGCAGTCAAATGAAAAAAAAAACAACAACAACAAAACAACAACACATAATCAAAGTTCAATTGTTAAAACAGCTCTTTGAAATTACATATATGACACAAGGAAATCATATAAATGACGGATACTTACCCAAATGTCTTGCAAAAGTCAGGAGTCCATTCAAACTGACTGTAGTTTTGCTTCGGTGGGCTTTTTAAAGAAGAATAATGATGATGTGGCAATGTCAGTTTACTAATGTATTCAAACTTATGGATGTTTCTTCCAAGAACGTGACAACTTAAATGTTTTAAATATTTTTAGTATTTAGTATTCCACCTGTTACATGTGTTTACTGCTTTGTTAGCAGTGGTTAGAAGAATTCATCAGCTGCTGACTCTGAGGGAGAAGGGGGAGGGGGGGGGGGTTGGTTGGGGTTGCTTGAGGTTGGTTGGGTGTGCAACCGGGGGCACGTGCCCCTGACAATGCCTAATCTGGCGTGTATACAGCGTTATGTCCGGCAAATTTGGACTTAAACGCACTTTCGATACTTTTTGCTGCTTTTTAGCTTGATTGAGTTTTCGGACTTTCAATATAATTATGCTCGGTCCTGATCCCTGGCAAGACAATCCTAGATCTCGCGATTCGCCACTGTACATGATTGTACATGATTGTGCATATACATTAGCTGAATCTAGGTCAGTCAAAACTCAGACAAGCATGCGATTGTCCGAAACGGGCACACATGAAAATGAAATACACTACAAAATCGGCAACAGACCATTTTCATATCGCCAAACTCAAATCAGTTCCCAGTCCAATGGCGCAGATACAGGGGAGGGGGGGGGGGTTGGGGACACGTGCCCATCCTCCCAATCGAATGGAGCACAAAAAGAAAGGAAAAGAGAAAAAGAGAGAAAATGAAAGGGAGGAGTAGAAGAGGACGAGAAAAGAAGACGATATAGCCCCTTCCAGCACCCTCCCTCTAATCAGTGGCCTCATAAATGCGCATTGAATTTCCCGAGGAAGCCCGGTGCCCCGCTCCCCCCAATGAAGCCAGTGCCCTCTCATTAGAATAGTTACTCCCAAAATGATGGAAAAACTAATTTTCCTTTTTGAGTGGAATGCGGCGTCGTTTGTACAGTGAGTAAATTATCACATAAATAAAAGCTAGACTTGTTGAACAGGGGGAGGGGGGGGGGGTATAGACAGTGGTGTATGTATAGGGATTATGGCGTGCCTTGCCCAAACTTATCCTCATAAGTGTACTAAGCGAGGGAGCAAAGCGACCGAGCTGTAGATTTTTTTGTGCATCAGTTTTGTACCCTATGGCACCATGGCACCGGCCGCCCCCCCCCCCCGCTATATACGCAAACTTGACTTTTATGGACACTTATCCAGTATTTTTTAATTTGTTTCTTCGATTTGGTACAACCTATATGTGGTTGTAATTTTTTTGCTGGCGGAGGGCGTATGATCTGGAGTTTAGGCCCAAAGTCGCCACTATATGGTCCTATCATGCCCCATACTCTCTCTTTGAGAAAAATATATATTGGTAAAACTCAGAATTAAAAGGGGAAAAAGAAAAACAACAACAATACAAAAAATAGTATTCGTTTAAAAGACAAGAATTCAGTCTTTTGGTAGTTGATCAATGTGAACTGAATGTCTCCTAATTGCCATCGATCGCTCCTTGCCTGCAAAAATCAGCTGGTTTTGACCCCTTTAATAGATCTGAGCATGCGCAGTAGCTTTGTTTTGCCTTTTCTTCAGGAATAATAGGTTGACCTACATCTCATCTGTTCGGACTGTCAAGGGTCGTTACTTCCAATAAATTAGCTTGATACCAAGAAATTGTGTAAGTATTACTTTGGGAAAGATCGTAAATATGTAGTGAGAAGGAATGAGAAATTGCACGCAAGTTATTTTGCTATTATTACGAACTGTTATTCTGCTTTTGAGAAGTTGTTGTCTGTGTCTGTTGAGTGACTGTCTCGCTGGAGACAGTGCAGTGAGTAGAGGTCTACACGGGTGACTGACAGCTATGTACGGAGACATGCCCGTGTACGTAAGTGTGTGTGGCCGAATATGATCGCGTTCAATGTATTTCGTGTAGCCTGTACAATTACAAAGACCTGTTCCCACCAGTCCTTTAATTGTGGGCATAGATTTAATTAGTAGATCTAACATTACACTGGAAGCAGTCTCTCCTACTCCAGGGATAAGGGAGCACTGCCGCCGAAGAAGGCGGTGGTGCTCCAGGCGGAGTCCACTCAATATAATCGGCAAAATTTTGAGAAAATACTTCCTTCTACATTTTAGAATGATAAAATATCTAATTTCATGCCAGATCCTTCGATAGGATCTTGTCATCTTGATCAAGTGAAATTTTCAGGCTGTTTTTGGATGGTGATCTTGCTCCTCTCCTGCACACATATGGGCAAGGTATCACACACTTGCCTATGAAGGTACTGAGTGCGAGGTTATCTCCAATAACCTCTCGTAAGTGTGAGTGGGCGGAGTCCAGGTACAAATCTAATTCTAAGTACTAAGTCAGAATCTGTCAGAGTGTTATCTCCAATAACCTCGTGTAAGTGTGAGTGGGCGGAGTCCAGGTACAAATCTAATTCTAAGTACTAAGTCAGAATCTGTGCTAATCTACCAAGTCAGATCGGCACGGAAAGTGCAGCAGATGAACAGAGTACAAGGCAGTGCAACGTTGAGCTGTTCTAACGCGGCATGCTAACTTTAATTGGGCTAATATCTTGCACGCATAGACGGCAGTATATACATGGCAGATGACGGCAGACTTCAGTTCAATAAAGATATCTCAGTGATGTGTCTTAATCAATTAGGCCTGTAGACATGTTAGCGCATGTAGATCTACATGTATGTGTGATGGAATTCAATGTACCAAAAGATATGAAGCTTAAACTTTATTTGTCCTTTCTTGCCCCAAACCATAAAGGCTCAACTTTTGTATCACATTATGCAAACCCATCCCCATTGTTTTATTGGTTTTTTTATTTGTGTACTGTGCATGTTTAGGATTCCTTAGTATTATGGGTAAACACTATCTAGCTTCAAATATTACATGTGCTTGTCTAAATTAGAGATATAAGTTTTAACCTTGAATGGAAAAACTATGATTATAAATTAACTAGTTAATGCACACATAAATATTTCATTTAAACTTCAGGTGATCCACTCCAAACTTTTCTGACATATAACATTGATAACTAAAAAGGCCTTATTGAGTATTATTCCTTCCAACAAGAGAGAGAGAGAGAAAAAAAAAAAAACAGGCAAGAGTTAATATCTTTTTCATTATTTTGGTAGGGCTTATGGGTCAGATGGTGGAGTTAAGGTAACTGTAAAGGTCATCTTGAGATATCACCATGAACACCAAGCCATCCAGTGTCTTACACCATCTCAGGAGGAGAGAGATAAGGGTAAGTAATAATAATCAACAATGATTAACAGTTCACATTTTTAAAGTGATTAATGTACATTAATGTTTCTAAGCGCCAAGTGTTACATCAAGGCTCAAAATTAGCAGTTGCCTTGGTGGTGCCATGGACCAACTTGAAATGCATATTTTTGTTATACTTTATTTGATTTTCCTCAACTTTCAATGATCTGCTTCTGCCATGTTTATTGTTTTGTTTACACATAAGCCATGTATCAAGTAGAAAAGATTCTTGATTGTTATTTTGATATTTTGATATTTGTTTGCACTGTTATGTTTTTTTCCCTTCATATCTTCCATTCATCTGTCTAGGAGATACCGGTCAGGAATTTTCAACAGCATCATCACGTCGACGAAACGCTTATCAACAGACTAGGCTTGGAACATGAGTTAGAGGTATTGACATTGACTACTGAATTATCTTATTTCCCTAAGCTTACTGCAGGAACCACCAAAGTCTTGTGGGCAAGGATTTTAGAGATTTGAGGAAATCGTTGCAAGAATGATTTATAAGACCTGGGGCCTGTAACATAAAGAGATACAATAAATCTTACAATCAGTTGTAACTCGTCAGTACATGGTTTGCCAAAGACGATTGATATCAATCGTAAGATTGATTGTATCCCTTTATCCAGAAAGGACTTTAATTGCATTACTTTGACAAGAATAGATTTAGGAGAGAGGAAAACCCCTTTTTATTTCTTTTGGGAACCTCTTCATTTGTTATGTCATGGATTGATGTCCATGGAAAACTATCATTTTATCAGAGTATTCATGGGATATAATCAAAGGTAATTTGTCAGTGATAATTACTGAACGAAGATGGATTAAAATTATCTACCCATACACCTTGTGTAAGGGTGATCTGACGCACACTTCAGCTGTATTTGCTTCGGGCTATATTTCATCGAAGATAAAGCATTAGGGTTAGCATCTCAATTGGGTTTAATGTTAGGTTTAGGGTTAGGGTTAGGGTTAGGGTAAAGTGTAGTGTTGGGTCCAGGGCCCGTTTCATAAAACTTTTTGTCAATAACAAGTTACAATAATTGTTATAAGCTACTGAAATCCTTGAATCTGATTGGCTGAGAGGGAATTTGTCTTAGAAATGAGGCAGTTGTTATTGATAACACGTTTCATGAAACGGGGCCCAGGGTTGAAGTTCGGAATTGAGTTAGTGCAGGTAACAGACTGTGAAACAATTGTCGCCAGAGCATGTGTCATAGGAGAATGTAGAACCTACATCTATGCAAGGTCAGGAATGCCTGTTTAGAGTGTGTTCTCATTTTTATTTCATAATTATGTTGTTTTTGAAATGTTTCAGGGCCATAATGGATGTGTGAACTGTCTTGAGTGGAATGAATCTGGATCGTAAGTATACCAAAACTTGAGTATACTCCCCTTTTGGGTACAGATTAGTGTTGGCTTATTTCCCAATAATGCCCCAAGAAGCAGCAAACGATTGCCTCTTCTTTTGTTCAACACTGCAGATACCAGACTCTTATGAAATATCATACTTGCCTTTTTGTTTCTTTCTTCTATCTTATTGGAGTTGCTGATATACATGTACACAGTGTATGTTAAAGCCATTATGGGGCAGATCCAATGTACATGTCTTTGATCAATTGCTGTCCCATACGTCACCAAAAATACAAACAAATATTAACATTGCAAATGTCATTTTAATTGTTATCTTGTCCGGTCTAAGCTGTACTAGGGCTATCACCTTGATAGGATTGTAAAAAAAACCCCAAGCAGACAAACTTGGATTTTCCTTATAACTTAATTTCCTGTTCCTACTATTCGTTGGTGGGGTAGTAAAACCTCTTAATTAAGCTATGGATTAATTGATGTTTTGATAAAACCATCTAACACATATCTGAAAAAAAAAAATGCTACAAGAGATATGTAAAAGGAAGTTGTCAATGCACTTCCTGTGTTAATCGTGAAATTTTTTTTGCTCTCCTGAAAATCTGACATTCTTTAGTTACAAGGTTTTATCTCAAATATCTGCAAGTCAGTTAGGTACCAACTATGAAACATTGGTTTTATCCGGAAATATTTGTCAAAGTCTGCCACCGAAAAAATTGTACATGCATTGATATCCTCCCGCCTTGATTTTTGCAATGCACTTCTGTTCAATTTACCTCAGAACCAGTTATATAGGCTCCAGAAACTTCAAAACGCCGCAGCTCGTATTGTCTCACTGTCTAATAGGCGCTCTCACATCACTCCCATTTTGAATTCACTGCACTGGCTCCCTGTCAAAGATCGTATAATTTTCAAGATTTTGTTGCTCACTTTTCATTGTATTCATGGATCAGCACCCCAATACAATCTCTCTTTTATTCATTATTACATACCCAAAAGATCTCTCCGCTCATCAACATCCGGCTCTCTTGTAATTCCTAAAGTTTCAAAATCTTGGGGTGAAAGATCCTTTGCTTACGCATGCCCCACCTTGTGGAATAGTCTTCCTGTAGACATCAAAGCTTGTATCTCTGTTGATTCTTTTAAAAATCTTCTCAAAACCTTTCTATTTACATGTACTTTGTAATTCTTTATGCGCCTTGAGCACTCTACAGAGTGGATTTGGCGCTTTATAAGTCACATTATTATTATTATTATTATCACCTCACTGACGTATTACTTATTGTGCATCTTCATATCCATGCATCTTTTGATAATGATTTGCATAATAGAAGTCCTCTTTATACAGTTATATTACCCCATGAGCTGTTTATTCTTTTCATTCTCTTTTTTTTAATATCTCAGGTTGTTAGGCAGTGGTTCAGATGATCTAACGGCCATGATTTGGGACCCTCACAGAAGGAAAAAATTGACAACCATTCGTACTGGTCACCTTGGAAATATTTTTTCTCTCAAAGTAAGATACAAGCTCATATAATGCCAGACATGTACCTGAGGCATTTTTAGAGTAATTCATTTTTTTTTTCTCTAATGTACAGTAGCTTTTGGAAAATGCACATCATAGACTAAAGGGATTACATTTCATAGTATTTAGTTGTTGATCATAAAGCAAAGAGCAATTTGTATTTGGACTCAGACGGAAATGCAGGGGCTTTGTTTTATATTGTACCGAGATTTTCTGACCTCCTCTTTATAGCATAACTGAATACCTTGCCTGGTGTATTGCAGGCGTTACCCTTTGTCATTTCATCTATGTGAGTCCGACATCACTTTTCATTGATAGCAGTATTGAAATCTGGTATGGTACACATAATTCTGAAATGAATACTTTACCAAAGGACAGTTGGGCATCAACCTGGTTATGAACCTGGGACCTCCCGATTATGAGACCACTGCTCTACCATTGACCTATTGCACAGTTTTTTTTCACCCCCATTTGTCCTCTATTCAAATGGAAAATGGTTGTTATTTTTCTGTGGTGGTTTTGGGGTGGTTTTTGAGACAGTTTACTGCATAATGTATGAACAAGGCTGAAGGATTACCTTTCATCATGGAAAACTTTCCAATCATCACCCTACAGTTCTTGCCAAACTCCCAAGATGAGACCATAGCTACGGGGGCTGCCGACTGCAAAGTTCGGGTTCACAACGTGCCTAGGAGCGAGACTACACATGCCTTCAGCTGCCATGCCGGTCGTGTCAAACGACTGGCTGTGGTGCCCAACCTCCCGTACATGTTCTGGAGTGCAGGGGAAGATGGGACAATAAGGTATGACTTGGTTTGATTAATTAAGTGTAATGATGATTCTGAATGAGCAACCAGCAGGTCACATCAAGAGACATGGCAGTCGGGCCCACTCTCCAATTTATGTTATGGAGTGTGGGAAAAGAAGGGGCAATAAGATTTGGTTTGCTTTTATGGATCCATAGGACTTGGTAATTTAGGATGAATGCTTCACCAAAGGGCACTATCATGCTGACTTAGTTTTGAACCTGGGACCTCCCAGTAACGAGACCACTGCACTGCCACTGACCTACAGTGTATATAGGAATCTAGAGGAATTACATGTAATGATTGCTCCATGTGCATTATTATATTAAAAAAAACACATTGTTTCATTCTCTCCCTTTTTCCTCCTTTTTCATTTTTGCTACGTACAGGCAGTTTGACCTGAGATCACCCCACCTGTGTAATGACAGCTGTAACAATGTTCTTATTAATCTCAACTATTACACCGGCAAGCACGGGGAATGCAAGTGCCTGGCTATCAACCCTTACAGACCTGAGCAGTTGGCAGGTAAGCTTCATGGATCAAAACCGCTAGGAACAGGGGAGGGGCACGTTAACACATAACAGAAGTTTCAGTCATCTGCTTGGGCTGCCTTTGCATTTACGAATATATGTCAGTAATACAAATATTCTTAATAATTATTTACATCTTCCCCCGTAATACATGTGTCTACCTCCCCCCACCATCAGTCAACTTTTTTTTCCCTTGTGTAATCATTGTCCTTAATAGTCGGGGCTAGCGATCCGTTCATCAGGCTTTACGACATTCGTATGTTGAACCCTCACGCTGTGCATTTCTCGAGAGAAGAGGTCCTGAGGTCGTCATGGAGGACACCTGCCCCTGAACCTGATGACCATGGTGAAGTGCCAAGGGGATGTGTGCAATATTTCATAGCAGGTGAGAAGGTTTAGGGTTCAGTACTCAAGTGGATTAGAATTCATGCTTAAAGCCAAATGACTTTCTCAATATATTTTCCAGGCTTCGGTGTACAATGTAGCTTGTCATGAGAATCACCTTGTACACTTAAGGGCTTTTGTTCAATAACGATAATGTATGCGCATATAAAATGTACCTATAAATGACGATGATAATAAAAGTGGTTACACATGACTGATTAAATTGGTGGACTTCTGTTAATCAAGCACTACGGTGAGCTTGATTAACAGAGCTCTGTCCTGAAAAAATTGGTGGCCAAGCAATCCACCGAGATAATAATATCGGAAAATCTGACCTACCGCAAAGAAGTCCTATTCATTTTCCGCATGAACAGCACTTGAGCGATTTGGCAACGATTTATCGTTATCTTTATCATCATCGTTATCGGACAAATGTGACCAGCCCTTTACAGAGCAAGTGAAACTGACCCAGACATAGGCATCTATGCATTACAATGAAATCTGTATATAAAAACCACTCAAGGGAGGTAAAAAAAGGTGGTCTTTATATACAGGTTCCTTTAATACACGTTTCACTGAGAAAAACTGCAAGGGAAACAAACAAAATTCTCTATTGACAGATGCTCTTTCTATAGGCCCACAGGTATGTATGTATTTGCTAAAGCAGGTTTGACTATGATACATACATGTATATGAATATTTGCACATTAATTTGGGTATGCTGATATAGTAAATTTTACATTGTATGTGCAAAGTAATACATAGTGACACCAAAAATGATGGAATATTGATATTTAGAAATTACATACTACATGTAGATTAAAGGCATTCATGATCATGCAATATATTTCACCTTTGTATAGTAGAATATGTGTAAAGCCAGTGATCATGTTTGCTTTCTTTGACGGTCGTACACATAATTGCACTGATTATTTCAGCTATCAATTTCCTTTTCTTTTTTTTTGTGCAGGGCATTTACCTGTCAAGGAAGAGGAGAGAGGGAGAAGATATCGATCACTGGTAGCAACATATGTAACCTTTGGCCCTACGGGTCACGAACTCTTAGCTAATCTTGGGGGAGAGCAAGTTTATTTGTTTGATGTGAACAACAGGCAGAAACCGAGACTCTACAATGTGGGCGACTACCCGTCTCCAAACTCAAATGGATTCTGTACAAATGGTGTTTGTAAAGGTATGTCAGTAATTCCTGCAGATTTAAGTATACATGTGTATTAACCCTTTCATGCCTTGGGCGGGATTTGCCGCCCAAGAATTTTGATGATGTACAATATTTTTGGACTAAGAATCTTAACCCATTACCTACGGGAACCGGGTGGTTCATGTATTAAACCTATGGGAATTAGTGAATTCAGTAGTCAATGGGTTAAGTGTTGTCTTCTTTGGACAAAAACTGGATAAGGCATTGTAGCGTTTGTGCCCAAGATAATTACTATATGCTAAATTTGGAAATAAAACAATTAATTGAAAAGAAAAATATGTCTCTTAAAAGTTCATTTGATATATTTGCTCATGATTTCACTGGTACAGGAGGGGTTACAGAGAAGAGTTATGGAGTTTATGGCCACATTTTATGGCAAGGGTCTTTCCAGTGCATCTCTTTGTGTAGATCTTGAGGCGGCCAAGATTTTTTTGTTGTTGAATGCCCTTACAAGTATCCCTTTGATAAAGTTGCCCAAATTAATCATTGGGCCTCTAATTTTAAAGATATATTTGTCCAGGGGATTATTGCCATAGTTGTCGTGTGGGAGGTGTTTGTCCAGGGGATGTTACTGTAGAATCCTGAGTTCAAATTTGAAGATCATTTTGAATTTTCAGAAATGTTTTCTTAGACAATTTGATTACTAACTTGTCGCAGAAGTTCTCAGATGACATTAAAGATGATCTATAATTTGTCATTTTGGTTAAGTGATTTTGGGCCTGTAGAAGAGAGAAATGCAATTTTTACTCATCTTTTTTTTTCCTTTCTCAAATGCAAAACACATACATGGAGAGCCAGAGTCTAAGCATTGAGAAATACAAAAAGGATAAGAATGCTTTTCCCAGAGATGGTCAGTCACATACTTATATGGTTATTCATTTCCATCCTCTTTACTATCTTCATGTCAATTTTTTTTTTATCCGAACAGATGTCCAGCAACACATAGGTGAAGCATTATCATCCAATGGGTCATCAGTAGACCCAGCTAATGGAATGAACGGTCTCTTCCAGTCCACCAATGGCATGAAGAAGGAGGATTCAGCAGCGAAGGCCGGCTACTCACATCATGGTGAGAGGCATCAATGTAGGTCTCATGCCGCTGGCCCAAGTAGGAGAAAAGGGTGAGGAGGTAGTGGAGCTGAAGGAGTCGATGAATTTGAAAATAGTAGTGATTATAATGATTATGGTGATGATGATGATGATGATGATGATGATGGTGGTTATGCTGATGATAATGATGATGATTATGGTGATTGTAATGGTTATGGGATCAGATGATGATGTCGATTGTTGCGATGATTATGATGATGATGATTATGGTGAATGAAATGGTTATGGGGATCAGATGATGTTGGTTATTGTGGTGATAATGATTTATGATGGTTATTATTATGATGATGATTATGATGATTATGATGATGATGATGGTGATGATATCAAAGGTGAAAGTGATGAGAAATCATGACAATGTTGATGATAATAATTATGACTATTGTGATGTTGATTATGACCATGATGATTATGATGATAGTTTTAGCGGTGATTATGATGATGAGGACGATGATTAGGTTGATGATGACGTTGATGTTGATTATGATGGTTATTGTGGTGATGATGTTGATTATGATGATGCTTATAGTGATGATGATGATGTTGATGATGGTGATGATGATGATTATGGTATTAGTAATGGTTGTGATGATGATGATAAAGATGAAGGTATTGAGCAACCATGAGGATTTTAATGATACTATAAAATTTACTACCGGTAATCTCATTTCATGTGTAATCTCCAAGTACATGTATTTCACTTGTTCCCTCTTCCTTTTCCTGTTCAGCTCAACCAAAGAACTTCCTCCCAAGATTGAAGCCTGGAAGCATGAAGCCAACAAGTTCTACTGTGATAAGAAGGATTATACCTCAGCTATCCGTCTCTACAATCAGGCCATCAGCGTGTGCTCCGATCATGCCATACTCTTTGGCAACAGAGCGGCAGCTTATATGAAGAGAGGATGGTAAGGCAAAAATGAATATACATGTATTTTAGAATAAAAATAAATTGTCTTGTTCACAAGGCTTTGCATCACAGTGAAGGTAGCTTTTGACGAACTCCTGCAGGAAGTTTCGAATTATGCAAGGATAGAAAGAAGAAAACACAAGACAAAATTGTATTAAAAATGCAACCCATTTCCCAAGTATGTGAAATGTAAAAAAAGTAATGTTTAGCGGGTGGGATAGGAATGTTGATCAAGGGTTCTACGATGTGGCTGACAGCATTGCATCTACATGTACAAGGTTGAACGTGCTCCAGGGCCTTCTGCCTTGGTTTTATTGTATACTCTGCACTGCTCTCTGTGACTGCCATAGTGCCTTGAGCTTTGACACCAAGCAGCTTGCCAAACAAGCTGCCTCTTCTTTCTCAGTTGTATACAAAAAATTGATAATCAGTGATTTTCAAACCACCTTCTTTATTATGCAGGGACGGGGACATCTACGCCGCTCTCCGTGACTGCCACAGTGCCTTGAGCCTAGACGCCAAGCATCGTAAAGCCCATTTTCGTCTAGCCCGCTGTCTCCTCCAGCTTACCTGGTCAAGTGAGGCCCATCAGTGCCTGCAGTCCTTTAAGACCAAGTTCCCAGAGTATGCCAAGTATTCTGAGTGCCAGGCCCTGGAGCGGGACATCACAGCTGCTGTCTTCTCCAGCACCGACAAACGGAGTAATGGTAGGCTACTACCGTGGGCAATATTCTGAAAAACTATGTCATTTTTTGTGCTAAACGTATGTTCATCGTCATGACAAATTTGAATTGTGTGGAGTAAACACTTCTTAGTAGTGCTTGATGTGTAGTTGCCCCTCTCAGCTATATGCTATGCAACCAGCTTTTTGAAGTCATCAACCAATGACTTGTCTTAATTTAGATTTGTTATGACAATTAACAATCTTTCACTAACATAGATGATGAATAGTTTTCAGAACACAACCCATGCCCTTAATGCTCAGCCATTTGTTGTTGACGTTGGAATGGGAAGCTTCATGAAAATTTATTTGATATCCTGCCCTCTGCAGCATAGTAGTTTCACACAGTCATGCAGTATAAACAAATATCCTAATCTGCATGAAGTACATCACATGTATGTGCATGCAAGAACAAGTGTCAATTGGCCCATTTGTTTGGCACAGACATATTATATCTTATCCCATACGTGCATTCATTTTCTAGGGTAGTTACCGCTGGAAAAAAATAAATCTTGGATCATATTATAGAACCATCCCAATATTACAAATGCTAGTCAGACCCCTTAGACATACTTAAGGCATTTTGGAAGTCTGGTTCTGATGTGCATTTCATTCATAATTATGTTTCCTATCTGTAGATAAAAGCACATTTTGTCACCAATATTATCACTTTGATCAACATGGTTGCCTCAAATTTTCTCTATGCAGAAGCTCCAAGTGACCAAGAGTGGCCAGAGTCACCACCAGGCAGTTCAAAGTCATCCAGCAGCGAGGCGGTTGGACCAAAGGAGAAAGAACTGAGAAATGATGCGTTCGACTACACTGAGAGATACTGTGGGCACTGCAATACAACCACCGACATCAAGGAAGCCAACTTCTTTGGAAGGTACACACTGTACATGTAGTTCTCAATATTCAGATGAATTATGATCTTTTTCCTATTTTTTCTCCTTCTTTTATCCTTGTCTGACTCGTCCAACTCCTTTTAAACCAATTAGATCATTCATTTTGTATTTTGAAAGTTATATCATTATAGTGTATTTTTCAAAATAATATTTTATGTTTTTGCAACTGTTTTCCTTTGATTTCATCTTGTGTAATTGTCCAATAAAAAATGGTATATAAGTTTTGCCTCTCATCAGGCTTTTTCTCCAACTAAAAGCTTCACAATAAACCACAAATTTCATTTTGACATTCAAAGGACTATTAGAAACCGAAATTGAAATGATTTGTATGTGATAATAATTGCAATTTCTTCCAAAATCGGATCACAGTCAGATCATACAGTGTTGAGTGGGCTTGAATTCAACCATAGTAACCAGTGAAAAAGTACCATAAGACTCTCAAAACATCCAACCATGTTGTCAGTGCGTGTGTGTGTGTGTGTAATTGAGTTTTTACAGACGTGTATCAATTGGATATGATTATTTACGTCTGGGGACCGACCTTTAAGGTCACCATCTGTGACTCAGTCTTGAACCAGGGTCTTTGAATCAGTTTATAACTTCCACTGCTAGCTAGATTACAGGCGCACGCCACAACACCCAGTCGGGTTTAAGGGTGTCGCCAATGAATTACATCATTGGCCTCAATCTAACAGTGACAAAATCGTTCAAAATTATTAGAAAAAAAAAGATAAGGCAAGATCTGCAGGTAGATTACCTGAAAAGTATAATTTGTAGTTTATTTTGTCCAGTCCCATTACAATAATCACATCTTAATCAAAAGATGAATATTCAGCTCAGATACTTTTGCATATTCACATTAATATCCCTATCCAGTAATGGACAGTACATCATGGCTGGCTCGGACGACGGTTCATTCTTTATCTGGGACCGGAAGACGACAAACATTGCTCGTGTCCTGAGAGGGGATGATTCCATCGTCAACTGCCTTCAACCCCACCCGTCTCACTGTCTCCTAGCAACCAGTGGCATTGACCCCGTTGTCAGGTTATGGAGCCCTCGACCTCAGGTTAGTCTGCAAGCACAGACTCTGTTTTTCACAAAGCATTGTATTGTACATGTAGCTGCATATGTAGAGCAGTGTAATTACATGTATCATGTTTTAAATGATAACTTTTCTTTCAGTAGAGTAAGTAACACGATACATACAATTTAAAAAAATATATAATTTACCTTTGTTTCATTGAGGTTTTGCTTCTTTAAAAACATTTTGTATGGAAGTCTTGCCCTATTTGCAGACAAATTGATTTTATATGATGATGATGATGATGATGATGGGGAGAAAATTAGATTTCAAAGATGTGAGGCACAGTGTTAATTAGATAGAGATGATGGATTTACATGCACGACTTTGTGTAGGTGGCAAGAAAGGAAAAGGAAGCAAAAGGAAATATATGAAAGAAAAATAAATTGACATACACTGAAGAGGAATGTTTACAAACATTTACTTGTACTTGTATTTTACACAATTTTTAAAGAATCTTCCTGTATGTAATGTATGTCAAATTCTTATAGAGATACTGATTTTAAAGAAGTAGAACCATGTAAGCAGTCCTGAAGTAAAGATATTGAAATGTACATGTACATACATATTAATCCAATATTTTAAGTAATAATAATATTGTAAGTGAATTAAATGGTCATGATTGTTCTCTCTGTATTTATTGCTTTTAGGATGGCAGCGGCAATGACCGTTGCATCACAGAGCCAGACACCGCAGCCACAGCCAACCAGAGGCGGATGAAAGCAGACCCCCTTGAAGTGATGCTGATGAACATGGGCTATCGCATCACAGGAATATCCTCAGATGGCTCTGACGATGAACCTGATGCCCCAATGCCATGTAGGCCTAGCTAGTATTCTAGAGGATATGGTTCAAAGTGTTCCTGAAATGATGTCCGAAAAAGTTTAAGACACTCCGTATTTAAAGTGCAAAACACTTCTGCCAGTATTTTATGAACTCCCGATGCCCAAATGCCGTGTAGGGCAAGCTACTACTATTCTAGAGGACACTGTTTCAAAGTGTTTCTGTAGTGAGGCCCAGAAAGTGCTTTAGACACTCCGTGTTTGAAGTGCACAACGCCCCTGAAAGTATTTTATGCACTCTTGATTTCCATATGCCGTGTATACCCAGCTAGTATTCTAGAGGATATTGTGTTGCAGTGTTCCTCCGGTGATGTCAACAAAATGCTTAAAGCACTCCATGTCTAAGGTGCAAATCGCCCCTGACAGTATTTTATGCATGCCCGATGCCCCTTTGCAATGTAGGCCAAGCTAGTATTCTAGGGGACACTGTTTCAGAGTGTGTCTGTAGTAAAATCGAAAAATGCTTGAGACACTCCACGTTTAAGGTGCACAACACCCTGACAGTATTTTATGCACATATATATGTCTGATGCCCATATACTATGTAGGCCTAGCTTGTATTTTGGATGACACAGTTTCAAATCATTTGTGTACAGATGTCCAAAAATGTTTAAGACACTCCACATTTAAGTGCAGAACTCTTCTGACAATATTTTTTGCTCTGGATCCAATGTGAGTTTGCCAAACTTTCCCAGAAGACTTTTTTTTTTTAGAACAGAACTAAGTGCGGCTAGCAACAGTCCAGGGGACCTGGCCTCCAAGTGATCCTCTAACAGTGTCTGCAAGTGCTTAAAGAGTTCATGTTTGTGGAGGCCGCCTCTTATTACAAAAGAAAACAAAAGACTGCAATAATCTTCAGAATTGAAGGAGGCAATTGTATCCGAACCAGAGAGAGAAACAAAGTAATCCTATGAAGATTGTAATCCAGGAGACTTTAAAGCTGGTATCCAGTTTTTCTGTAGTGATGTCTGCAGTCCTTGCATTTGGAGTGTCACTGAATATGACATGGAACAAAGTACAGTGTCTGTAAGACATTAACCTAGTTTCCTAATGTTCTTTGATTATGTCTAAGATCTTGCAATAATACATGTAAGTGTATGTGAAAGGCCATGTCTTCAAGTTCCTCTCACAATGCTTACAAGAGGCTATACAGTCAGACTTGTGTATTGATCACCCTTCAAAGATGTCAAGGCAAATGAATTTATTGTATGTGTGCTCTGTGTAGAATAAGCAGCTATTTGTACGATGTACATGTAATCCTGCAACTATAATTAACAGGAGCCGTAACACCGAGTTACTGCACCAATTCACCCAGGATCAACACCCTTTGCTTGTAGAGAGCAATATTGTACGGATAAGCCCTTGTTAAATGATTTGTAGCATTTTCTGCAAGTACATGGCGTATATACGTTGTATGACTCTTGCATGTACATGTACATGCCAGGATTTTATGCATGCTTTTGATCCAATTTAAGAATTCCACACTGACTTTTATGTAGAACTTTAGAGATTATATCACCCTTGAACATCTGCATATATGTATACACCTTTTTTTCTTTAAATAATATTTTCCTACAATATGGATTTATGAATGTCAAGAGTCATAAAAATCTCTACATTCTTACAGCAGGCAATTTGAGGCAAGTCCCATACAGTAGTCTATAGCTGAGTACACTGCTTTGGGATTTGATTTGCATAATCCAGTGTGAAAATATCTCTGAGTTTAAAGATAAAGTTGAGTTCTGGTCATGAGATTGAATTGTGAAAGAAACTGTCTCAAAGCAATTTGGAAAGGTTGATTATATAGCACATAAGAATTGGTGTATGCTGCAAGGTTCTGGAATCACCAAAATGATAAGAAATTGACTCAATCCTGCCGAGAGTCACATGCACCGCACACAGAAATGTGTATATAGGACTACACACAAATGTTTGGCCCGAACATTTCAGCTGTTTCTTGTCATATTTTGAATGTGAGGGCATTTGAAGAGCAATGCTTTTTAAGAGGACATATCTACTATGATAATCATCCAAACTATCATAAAAAGAATGAGAAAGCTCACAAATTATATTTGACCTTTCTCAGAACTGAAGCTTCCCTTTAACTTCTTGATAATGTTGCTTGTGAATACAGTAAAATTGCTTTGTGATTGTATTTTTTGAAGCATGTTGCAAGGTCAAGTTTCAGCATTGTTGAAGAGTGCATTTATGATAATTTAATAATTATTTATAATATATAACCAATAGTTTTAGATTACAGGTCAATCCAACCTTTGTAATAGTTTGATTTGTGCGAAAGCAGAAAAATAAGAGAAACAGGATAGTAAAAGTTTGAAAGAAATCTAACAAAGAATAAGCAAGTTTTTAGTGAAGTATCAGCGATACTTTTCGTGGTGGAGAGACTGAATTGTAGGTTTAGTTTTCAGGGTTACACCATGTAATCTTTCAAGGAATAAGAGCCCTGAAAAAGGCTGATGAGCTCCGCTAAGAGCTCTGTGGTTCTCGACATTTCGATCAGTATGTTCTGATCGTCATCAGGAGAATAAGCAAGTTATGAGTGTTTGAAAAATGAGATCACTAAATCTATGCGAATCTCCAATTAGTTTGGTGAGTAAATTGTGACGTATTCCCAGTCAACTCTCCTGTTTGTTGTACACGAAAATGTCACCAATTTCCAGTTTTCTCCCAAGCGCCTTTTCCCTCAGGGCATACATGTACTTGTAGTGATCAAAATATATCGAAGATAGCATACATTTTTATAGCTCCTCCATAAAGAAAAAGATCCTATTGAGTAATACATTTTGAAAAATTGTCATTCTAGTCATTTTGTGTTGGGAGCAAATGGGAAAGTTGTCCACTGCTTTATCACAGTGACATTACCAAAGTGATTACAATTTTCAAAATTCATAAATTTCTTATTGCTTGTCTGATTTCGTTCAAACTTTCACCAATCTACTTCTCTGAACAACTTGCCATTGAGGTTGGATTTCCCTGGATTATATTTGGAGCTGAAATATGAAGTACATGTATTCTGTTATTGTTTTGACGTAATCATAGTTTTTAGGAACACACAATCTATCATGTACAAGCATTTTATTTTGTCCATTATGTAAGTTTCTCTTTCTTAATACATCTGGAAATTTAGCAACGGAGGGATTTTATGTAGCAGTGATTATTATTCATTTAAAATGAAGCGACGATTGCTTGTCCAGAGGTACAATTTAAATTGTGTAGAACTTTGGTTGTAACTTCTTGTCTGGACATTGACCCCCCTCACTTCCAGCCCTGGAAAACTTCTGCATTTCCACAACTGCTACTCCTCGGTCAAAGATAATTGACACAATGCCGCTAAGTTGAAACCTCCCACTTTCCCTTAAGGGAAAGCCTAATCATACTTTGAGAAAATTTGGATAATGCTCAGGTATACAGTATTAAAATATTTTCTGAACAGTAAAAACAGAGGCAATGTATGTAACCTGTAATCCAAAGCTATACACTTCGAAAGATAATGTAATTTGAATTTGGGCAGCTTAATTTAAATTTAATTTGAAATTTAAAAAAAAAAAAAAAATGCAATGTACATGTACAAGAACATGAAACCAAAACTTGCTCAAAATGATAACAAAATATATTAGGTTCTTTTTCCACTCGCATGCATTATTGGGTAAAATTATATTTTGATTTGTTTACATCATTGCTTTTGCTATATGCTAATCAGTGTTTTTGATTTCTTGATGATTTTTGATCTACATGTACTTGTCTCTTGCATGAAATACACCTTGTAAATAAAAAATACATTTTATATAGAGTTTTGTAAATACACCCACAAATGTACAATATGTATGTTGATATGGATGAGGTGATAGTGATTTTGATTGTGGTCACCCGAATTTGCATTACAGATAAGTGGTATGTGAGAGGGGTGAATAAAGTATTGATGATTATTGAGGAAATGCATTCCTCAGCACACAGATATGTAGTAGATTTGTTTTTTTTCATATTTCTTGTTCCTTGAATGTCTTGTGCCATTGCTCCCTTTTTGGACAGTAGTTCTGAAAGGGAAAGTCCACTTCCTTTGATATAAACAATCATAATTCTGAGAGAGAGAGAGAGAGAGAGAGAGAGAGAGAGAGAGAGAGAGAGAGAGAGAAGGAGGGGGAGGGGAGAGAAGGAGAAAAAGGTGTTGGCAATGCACCATTTTTCTTATGACAATTTCATGATAGTTATATATTATTCACATTCAGAGAAAGAGGGGAGTGAGAGGAATAAATATGTTGGCAATGCAGTTACCCTGTTTCCTGCCACACCATCATAATCACAAATTATATTTCAATCACTACATGTATCTTGATTATCATATACCATTCACATTCAGAGAAAGATAGAGAAAAGTCAGAGGAATGGAAGGGGGGGGGGGGGGGAGTTGTGGTTTACATGCAAGAAATCCTTAATCTTGACCTCAAATTGCCTCATCACTTTCATAACTTATATGATTATGAGTGAGGTAAAATGAAAATAAAAACAATATACATGTATTCAGATAAAGTCTGCTTTCTTTCTATATTTAATTACTCTCCATGTTAAAACCATAAATTTGCAAGGATTTAAGTCTCTATACCCTTTCTTTTAAATCTATTTCTAACATATCTATTATGTAATAATTCATTGCCTCGACTAAGCAATGCAGTCACCCCAAAACATGAAATACATTACTGTACATGTACTTTGTAATCTTTACAAAATGTGCTCTTTTTCATAAAATGCAGTCTCACTCCTGCAGAAGACACTATATGCTCATCTGCAATTACTGTTTTTATTAGTTTGAATTAGTACTTCAATGCATACAAACAGAGCATGCATTTTTCAGTTATACAGTGGAACCTTGTTTTAACAAACTTCTCCAGACCTTCAACCTTGTTATATCAGGGTTAAAATACAATAGAATACAAAGAAGTGGGACCCGCAAAATTACCTTGTTATAACAACAGTTTGTTATAACAGTGTTCTTTATAACGAGATTCCACTGTACTCCAAACGTGGGAGGTATTGGATCCAACTGCACCCGTGTGCATGCTTGTCTACATTCAAGTAATGAAAACGACAATTCCTGTGTTATACCAAGAAGTCAGTTTCAGATTTTCAAAGCGTTCATGAATGAATACATGTACAATATTTCAAAAAGCATATTATGAAAATACTTTCATATATTCTAAGTAGTTATTTTTAACCACTTTATTTCAGAGTGATTGCTTTTGAGTGATAGTTTGTCAAAAAAAGATTGTCAAAATCCTACGTTGTACTCATGATGCAGTAGAACAGTTACACATACACTGTACTATCCAATTTTAAATTTAGATAATACAATATCAAAGGTACCTGTACATGTTTATAATTAAGAGAAAACGAGGCATTACATTGTAGATATACATGTGCCATGATAATAACTAACATCCTATATGTCATGCACATGTCGTCCATGCTCACATCAATGTGAATAAAATTCCCTTGTTCGTGTTCAGAAATAAAGAGCTGATTAAGAGCATCTACAAGTACATGTACGTATAAATATTAAGTACATGTAGCAGACAAAAATCATAAATAAGATTAGCATAATTCATCTAAGATAATCAAAAGTACATTAATCAAGACACAGAATAAAAAGTTGTTGTTTGAATTAAAACATCACTAATCAAGATCTTTACCCTGATCTACAAGTATATTAATATATGTCAAAGAAAAAAAATACATGCCCGGTGATAAAGCTCATCACTCCTAACCTGATTAGACATTGCACTTAAATAGTAGTAAAGGTGATCAAGAAAATTAATTGCACATAAAATGAATAATCCCTCATAATCATGGCAATCATATATGATAATTTCATTGGAAAAAAAAATAAGTAGCAGCACAGAGCAGTATTGTTTGGCAATGTAAACAGAATTCTAGAATACACAGTAGGCAGTAAGAACTATTTGTGTGGATTTTAGTTTTGGACTTTTGGTCACAAATAAATACAGTGGAATCTCGTTATAACGAGGTCCTTGGGACCAGAGAAATTACCTCTTTATATCGAAACCTTGTTATATCAGGGCAAAAATACAATAGAATACAAAGAGATGGGACCAGGAAAATCACCTTGTTATAACGAGAGTTTGTTATATCAGTGCTCTTTATAACGAGGTTCCACTGTACTTTAAATACCGTATTAAAATATATCTTTACAGGAGTTTAAAAACAACGTTCAAAGAAATATAGCATAATGTATAGAAATTCGAGGAATGTTTCTTGAAGCCTAGCTTAACTAAATATCTGAGTTAGGAATTTTTTTTTTATATAGCCCAGGCTATGCAAATGTAAGAATTTTAAGAAATTGCAATGACAACAAAATCGCAATCTGTAAAGCCCTAAACCAAAATTGGTGTCAGCGATCACTCATTACACTCTTGGAGCTTCCGTTTTATTAACCATATTTATCCTGAAGTCTGAACACATTTCTACATTTCTATCTACATGTACATGTAAATGTACTTTTTTCTTTCATACACTTCCATGTACACGTACAGTGTGTTGAGTTGCGTACATTTGTTGCCAAGATGAAAAGATTTATACTTTGATTTACAGCTACAGTGTACATGTAATAAAATTATCTGAAAATTACATGATCAAGTTTATCCAAGATGTCTATGAAAGTTTTCACGGTCGATATACATGTAAGTACACGCCTACATGTACGTGCAAATAATCACATACATTGTACAGTACTTGCACATGTTGATTATCTATGGCCTAAAACTTATTTATAGATTGTTAGTTACAATAATCCATGTTCAGCACACATTAAAATGTTTGCACCCTAGTGATATTATGTACTACTTTTTCAAAATGGAAGTTGTAATGGAAGATTATTCCTTCTCTCCTTAATTTTTTTTGTAAAATTCCTCTACACTTTTAGAATGAACTATCAAATAAAGTGGCGCCTTTCAAAAATTAAAGTAATAAATCTATCAATTAAGTTCATCAAATGTACACTTACATGCACGCTGACAAATAATCTATAAAATGTATAGGTAGTAACATCACAAAATCAAATCAATTTAAATTAAATTGATGTAAGGTTCATTGTATCTATTAAAGTAGTAATAAATCTTTCCTAAATCTAAGTGCTTACATACAATGCACTGTACAACTATATTTTGTAAAGTTCAAGTAATTCTCCTTTCTAAGAATACAGATGTACATTTTAGTATCCTTTTCCAGACTTTAAAGTGACACCAAATCTACAGTTGTAATTGAATATATCAGCCTCTTTTTACTGTTAGTTAAAAGAAAAGAAAGAAAAAATGTGATTTAGCTTAAACTTCCTCAAGTACATATACATGTATATATATGTACATGTAACGTTATATGTATTCTTACATGGACACTGTACATTTACACTTGTGGAAGAACTCAATAAACCACTTGAATTTTAAAACCATGTTCTTTTCAATCTGAGGAAACTCTCTGACCACACATTTGTGGCAAAATAAGCAACACAAAAATTGTCTTTGTTTGGGTACATAAACAGATTGGCTGAACTCTGAAAAACTATCAATAATGGCACATAATAGCATGATAACTTACATGATTGGGCAGCTCTAGATGATTTACTTTTCAATGGATTGTGGAATGTATCTCCATATTGCACAGCAGTATCAAAATACTGTTTTTTTTCAAGGCTTAAAGTTTAGATCTTCTAGTATAATGCACAATATAACATTTTAAAATGATACAGCCATTAAATTTCATCATAGCAAAAAAAAAAAAAAAAAAGAATTAAATAATTAATACAATTGATAATCATCTTCCATATTCTAATTCTAATGAATGTCCCTTGATACTTTCAATATCAATACAGAAGCACAATTTAAAGAGCATAAATATCAGAATGAAAAAATTTCCAGATAAATCAAGTGAACTCGTTATTAATCTATATAGAAATAATCTACAAATGTAAATAAAGCAAATAAATAATCTTAAGATAAATTAAGTACAGAGAAATGCAGAATTACTCAACTGTATTTTTTAATGAATCAAACCTACTACATGTACATGTAGTTTCATTCATAAAATTCTCCCCGAAACATGTACATGTAAATGTGTACAATTCAAAACCAGAGGAAAGGAAAATAAATAAAAGATGTTGAAATCAGACAATTCCATGAATGCGTGCGACCCTGTCCATAAACTCCATGACCCCTTGCCTGACTTGATCATTGGTCACGTGACATACTAGCTGGTTGATGCAGGGGAAGATGGCCGGCAAGAAGGCATTGAACTGCTCGTCTGGTAGGAGCTGTAAAAGCTTCAGCATGGTGCCCAGCATGTTGCCCCAGGTCTGCATCTGTGCTTCGCCATCTTGCAGGATAGATGACTTCTGCTCCTCCTGTATCTGTTTGCGTCGCTGGCGCTCCACTGGCGTCAGCGTTGCAGCTGCCTCCTTTGCCTTGATGCGGCCATACATCTGCTCCTTGAAGGTCGGCTTCTTGACAAAGACCGAGCGCGAGTGGTGGAGTTTGCGCTTCTTGTACTCCTGCATGAGACTCTTGATGGCTTTTTTGGTGGCCACTGTGTAGATCTGTCCCTCCTCTTCTCCACTGCTTCCTTGGCGCAACATCTTATCTTTGTTGGTCTTGCGCTGCTCGATGACATTGACCTCCTGCTCCCTGACCTCGCCATTGACCTCTGACCCATACTTGACATTGGGTGTCCAATGGGAGGCAAATTTGAAACCCTTGGCTCTTGGAAGACTGCTTCTGTGTTGCCTGCTCTGTTTTGCTTCGCCACTGGCTTCTCTCTCCTTGTCTTCATCTTCATCATCATCGATGTCACCATCAGACAGAGGATCATCCTCCAGTTCAAAGGTGAACATTCTGTCTCGGCTTTCTTCTGGTGACGTAGTGGGTGCCACCAAGAAAAAGAGAGCCATGTCTGAGGATAAAGTGGCTTCGTTCTTGCCACAATTTGGGGTAACATGCAACTGGATGAAGGAGGCACAGACATCATTACAGATACCATGAAGACGCTTTATTAGCCAATCGAGATCTCCCACAGAGCTGGGGTGAAAGGTCAAGTCACACTTCAGCTGCAAGTTGTCCACGCTGCTGATGCTATCCCTACTTTGTAGGGTGTCTGATCGCTGACGAGAGGCATCTCCATTGTGAGAGGAAGTGTTTGAAGTTGTCTTTTCTGATGGACCCTCGTCCCCTTCTCCAAACTTTGTGGTGGGCTCAGGACTACCCTCATGTCTGCACAATGCCCGAATGATCCCCTTGATGTGGGCCGCTTCCATTTTATTCCGAGGGGTGTGGTGGCAGAGCTCGAGGAGGGTGTGGAGGTAGAAGGTGAAGCTCATCGCCCCCTGCCAGTACAAGTTGGCTGCCACCTCAAACCTGGCCACCTTCTGCAGGAGAAACTTGAGCCCTGGTCTGCTGTTGAACTCGCAGGCTATCTGGTACGACTGGACAAAGCACTCCAGGAGAAGAGAAAGGTTTCTGGGTGAAAGGTACGCAAGAAGCCCTGGTAGGGAGGAGTCAAATGGGGGGACCTTGCTGGAGTTGGTGGTGGCAGTGGGCGAGGTGGGGCCATCTGCCCCATCATGAGGGCTAAGCTTTGATGGCAGGCTGGTGGTGGAGATGGCAGTGTGCTCTCCAGAGACTTGAATCTCAGAGCCATGTAGGAGGATGGTGCCCAGGGTCTGAATTAGAAGCTGATGAGCTAACAGACCAAGGACTATACCACGGAAAGACACCCTGTACAAAACAATACAATACAAAAATTAGCACAAATAAATACACTTATAAACATTAAAAAACATGTTTTAAACCTATCAAGAAATGAAAATACATTTACATGGATAAACATGTAAATACAAAGATACCACAGCCTTCAAAATAAGGTGCTCAAGCATTCAAGGAATTTCTTCCTACCAGACACTCATCAATAACTAACTCGAGAGCATGATTTACATGTATTTATTAATTTATTATTTTACCTGAGTCCATGGAAAGCTTTCTTTATATACAGTTCTATTATTCAAGAGATACTGAAAAAGACAAATGTTCAAAAAAATAATTATAAACTATACGTATCATAAAATAACCCTACGCAGAATGGTACAGTCAAACCTGTCTTAGCGACCACCTGTATAGAAAGACCACCTGTCTATAAAGACCACAGTTTTTGTTTCCCTTGAAATGTGTTTCTCATTGAAACATGTACAGTCAAACCTGTCTTAGCAACCACCTGTCAATAAAGACCACCTGCTTATAAAGACCACTTTTCTTGTCTCCCTTGGGCAGTCTTTATATACAGGTTTCACTGCAGTTCCCTATTTCATAGGAAACCATGTGACTTGATATTTCACCTGGATTTAATTTGATCAATACTGGTGGTGAGGTCCATATCAGGAGGATAGATGATAAAGATGAATGACCTGGGGTCATCCTGAGAGGTCATCTCCATGGAAAGAGGTCGCTGGGAATCCAAAAGGAATACCTACATGTAGCAGAGAAAAATCATAAAAGACAATTATGACAAATGGATATCATAATCTTTTACAAAGTGATTTTCAGTAGCAATATTGTCAGATCAACCTGTACATTATAGCACCATTTATATATTCACACTGACTTTGTCTTTAATTAACCCTTTAAGACCTGCAATTTACATGCACTATAGCCATTTACTCACTGAAAGGAACCATCATTGTACAGGACTTCGCAATCATTTAGATAAATTAAAAAAAAGAACTCTAATAGGATTAGGGTTAGGTATAGTGTTGCTCTAGAGTTGAAGTTTGGAATTTGAATAGAGTACAAAATTGACCCTGGAGCATTAAGCCAGTTCTTAATTACAATTTGCCATTGGCGTAAATCCGTGCATTCCTTCTTTTCATCAGGGGGGGATGCTTTGTTCTCCATGAATGGTCATTCCCCCAGTTGAAAAGAAATTCATGCAGATTTACGCCAGTGCAATTTGTGCATGTGCAGATAACGAATACAATTGACCTATACGCTGTCATTTTGTACACACCACAATGAGTTCACATGTTAAACATTCAAGTAGTACGCTCATCAAAACAAATGCGTGTGCACGTACAAACTGTTTGGGGAGATACCTGTAAATGCACTTATACATAAAAACATACTGTTGGCAACTGCCAATATCTTCAAATTCTAAAAGTTTGTACCATGAATTCATTACGAACTGGCTTATTGTCATCAGGGCATGTGTTGTACAGCCCATTATATCAATGATCATTTCACCTGCTGTGCAAGTTGCTGTAACCTGAGGTACTCCATATCCGTCACATCCTTGCGAGCGGCCACCTTGACAGGGCAGACATCGCCCATGAAGTCATCGGATCCCGGCTGGAAGCAGGACATGAGCTGCCTGATGCTTCGGAGGCTGGTCGCCACGGCCCTCTGCATGCCATTGCATGCCACTGTCCACATGTCATGGGTGAAACTAGGGCCAGCACTCAGCAACAGATGTCTGCCATGATTGAAAATAGAAAAAATAAAGAGAAGTTACATTAGCAGACCTGAGATATAAACAATGTGATAGATCAATACATGTCTTTGTGTATTTCCCTACCAAGCAAAAAGTTACTTTCAAAGATTTGTATATACTTTTGATAATATTAAATATACAGGATTGATTTGCAGCATTTGTACACTGCAGCTCACTTTCAACTCAATGTGCTGTTGGCAAGCTCGGTTGCAACTGACAGTGATGCAGGTAAAAGTGTGCAGAAATAAAATTTGTATGTGATAGCTCATACTCTGCAGACGGTATAATTGTTATTTGTTGAAAGTCTCTCACGTGTGCTGCTCTTGGTCAGATAATATGATTACATCTTTGAGAGTGCCTACCTGATGCAGGAGCATCCCAGCCTGGCCACAGACTCATTGGCCTGCCCAATGCATTCCACCAGGATGTCCAGCAACTGCTTCAGCATCAGGCAACGGCCCTTTGGTGGTGGCAGCGGTGGGATATCCTCTACCCCATCCTTACTACCAAGTGTACCCTCCTCCTGACGGTCCCCCTGGGTGTTCTCCTGGGTGAGGTGCTCCACCACCAGGTCGGTTGCAAGGCCGCATGCCTGCTTGAAGTTGGCCGTGGTGGCATCCCAGGTGGAGTGGACATGGCGGTTTCGACGGACCCAAGAATGCATCATTGGAAGGAGAAGCTCCGTCACAGCGTAAACACCAAACATGGGGCCTGTGCCAATGAGAAAATCGAGAATATGGATAATCAAATTTTGAATAAAATTTAATATTCTGTCAAATACATCTAGGAATTGAAGATGCTCTACATACAATATCCAAAGATTACGCTAAAAGAGAGAGGAATACGATTTCTTACAGCTTCCGCTTTGAATTACCTAACAGAAGTTCCAGAATGAATCAAGAACAGGAAGTACAAGTGTGTATGTGCTAAATTTATCATTGCTAATTATATATCACATATGTGTTGTATATAGGTAAAGCATGGTAGTTAAAATCAAATTAAATTACATGTAAATGAACTACTCTTTAAACTACTTATTTACTGACCGGGATTGACTGCCATAGATCTCAAGAGTTCAAAGAGTAGCTCTAGAGTAGGAGGTTGATATCGTCTAGGGCAGAGGGCCACTGCTCCAGTAAGTCCCTCAAGTAGGAGGAACCACACCCGGATGATGCCTGTGTTGTCATCCACTGTTTCCATGGCAATGGGCTGGAAGAGTTCATCGTCCACACCTAGGGCTGAGAGTCCACCATGCCTGGGGGATGTTGGGGAGCTGGGTAGAGGAAAGGACCTGCAGGAACGGATAAAAATATCCTTTAGAGTGTGCATCTAAATATTAGTAATCTCAATGTATTCCCTAGATTAAAAGTAATACATGTATGTTTACCCCCGGTAGACATTAGAGAAGTTGGTATGAAAAAGTCATGGAGTTTCTAATTAAAATCTTATTTCATGATTTTTCATCCTAATCTAGTCAACCCTGAATTATGAAACATCATGCAGTAGACGAAGGATTGGAGAGCACTAAATTGGTTTATGGAAAATTAAGAATTGTTAATTTCTAGTAATCATTATAGAGTCTGACCCATTTTAAACCTTTCACATCTACATGCTACCAGCATAAAACTTCCCAAAGACTTGTAGCAGCTGCATATTTTTACTTACAGTAAGTACTTACCTACAGTGCACATAATCTGTAGGTGCTAATGAGGTATGTATGCACAAAGAGCAAAAACACACTACAAATAACCTACATGTAAGTTCCAACAGAGGGGGACAATCATTGCTGTTATGTCTACACTTACATGTAGGTAAATCTTGCAAGTTGATTTCAGACTGCTACCAAGAGCATTCCAAATAATTAAAGCTAACCTTTGAGGTGACAATTCTCCTGCAGGGAAGCTCTCCCTGGCTACCAGCCTGATAGAGTGTGCTCCCCTGAACATCGGACAGGATGGCATTTGGTGAATGGAGGCAAGAATCTTGTGGCACCGGTGGAGATAGTTAAGCGCGGGAAAGCAGAGGTCGAAGACACCGTAGGTCATCGGAGGTCGTTGCCTGGGAGATGACGGCTTAGCCTGAGAGCCGCCAGCATCACCTTCTTCAGCCTCGCTGCTGGTTTCTGATATACCAGCATTGCCTTGAGAGGAAATTGATGGTAAAAAAAATGTGCATTTACAGTCAATCACTTCAGTTCTAAAGACAGGTGTATAATCATAATAGAACTACACGCAAATTTGTGCCTATCATTTGCATAATTTGCTAATAAGCAATTCTTGATACAAAAGTAAACAAGCTCAATGATTCTTCACATCTGTGGTCATAGGTAAATATTTTTTATCATATTCCAACAAGATTGCAATGACTTTAAAGAAGTCAAATAAAGGGCAGTATCAATACCTTAATGCATTGCTCATAGAAAACATGTTTAGGTTATGTAATATGTCATTGCAATATTCACACATTTCGATATGTGATGCCTAAGGCTATTGAAAAAGAATTCCTTAGGTTGATTCTTTTAAGTCTTTGAAATTGTGTTTCCTAGACCAATAGTGAACATGTTGTACGTGCTACATGTACATGTAATTTTATTGCTAACTCACTTCCACCCCTGACAAACTTAAGAAGACACAGAATGCAGTCGATGGCAGCATTGGCAAACACAGTCACATTGTCAGTATTGAGGAAAGCTTCAAACACATTGCACACTGGAGCTAGAGGGTGTTCTGCTCGGTCCGGTGAATCGTCCGAATCATGATGCTGGCGTGGTTGCATGCGCACTGCTCGCAGGGCTCCAAATAGAGGGCGCCAGCCAGACTTGATGTTTGAAAAGGACCCTTCAACAAGTTCACATATGGAAGAGACGACCTTACAGGGATGAACAGAAGATATCAGCATTTATGCACTAGAGATTCATACATGTACCATGATTTACTTACATGTTTTACAATGGCCTGCTTTGTCTGATGAGAGGTACTGCAAACTTGATAGATATTTGGAAGAGAACCAATATGTCATAAAATCTCCAACAACCCACCAAAATAAAAATCTTCTGTCAACAAGGGAAACTACTGGTATGACAATGTGGTTCCAATTTTCTTCTCCCAACAAAAATGTTGCCAAATTGCCTGTTGATGAGAGTACTATTATCTGTTAATTCTATTTCATAAGAAATCCTTTTGATGTGACAATGCTAATATGATATTCTTCCACATAGAAGTAAAATGAATGAGAAGGTTCACAATTATATTTCACCTATACCGCTAATCAATGTACTCTTTAAGCGGACAGTTACCTGATCTTGGACATCACTATCACAGAGCTCCAGCCTCAGCAGACTCTCAAAGGGTTTGAGGAGAGCCTCATGGAAGTTGAAATGAGGTAGCTCCTGGCTGGACATCATGACTTCTGTTAAGACATCATGGATGATGTCAATGGCTCGCTTGGACACATGACGGTCCTTGTGGCATGCAGCCTACAGACAAAAGCAAATATACACAAAAGTTATACATAAAATTCATGCAATTTCACACACACAAAGGGAAGTAATACTCACACAGCAATGCTGTATAGTTTGTAAGAGCAACTGCCATTTAAAATCTTTCCGAATGTGCAAGTTTCAAACTTTTGCAAGTTCACTTAGTTTTGCATAACATAAAGAAGTGGTGGGACTGAATTCTGACACTGTGCTTTATGTATGTCCTCAGACATGGCATTTTATTGTAAATTGACAATCTTGTCTGAGGTTTGGTATCGGATATCTCATAGATAGGAAAATCCTTCAATGTCTTGAGTTACATGTAAATGTAAAAGTGGCAGCTTGGATAAAGACTGAGGAGGCTTTGTTGTGGATTATTTCAAACAATACTGCTACTATGATGTATCACCCCAAAATACTCTACCATGAGGACCACTATTACCACCATTATCAAGATCATAACCCCCTCAATCACAACTACCACCATCACAACCACTGCACCCACAAACACATCCATCACCACTACCACAACAACAACTTCTACACTAACATCACCACATTAACCATTATAAAACGGGTACAAGAATGTAGCCATCCTGATTGGTCAAATAACACCACGTGACCGTGCAAAAAAAAAGCACTAACGCACGGCGAGGGGACTAACGCACGGCTAATTCGGATCAAACACTAAGATTGTAAGAAAACACTAAGATTGTAGACCCGTTTTATAAAACTATTAATACATGGTTGTGAGTTCGTGCGTTAGTGCGATCCAGCAACACGCAGGTTTTTATTGTGGTGTCTAACACACTCGGCTACGCCTCGTGCGTTAGTACACCACGATAAAAACCTTTGTGTTGCCAGATCGCACTAACGCACTCCCAACCATGTATTAATAGTATACTAGCACCCCAACAACACATTCTCCTCCCAAAGCATCGCCACTTCCACCACTACTTCCACCACTACTTCCACTACCATCTCTATCGCCACTAAAAACATTACCATCACTACTACATGTACCATTCCCAATATCACCACCATCGCCACTTTAACTATCACTTTCACCACCACCACAACCACATACTATATACCATTGCTGCTTGATTCTTACCTCCACAAGGTGGGGGGCTACCAGACTCCAGGCCTGCATCATGTGGATAATAGGGCGATTGGGATGCCTTACACACTTCAGGATTACATCCCCTAGCCTGAACAGCAGCAGGGACGTCTCCGCCCTCCCAACCGTCGGGAGGGACTTACTGGGCGAGGTAGGGGCAATCATGCTGTGGTCACCAGCTAGGGTGTGGCTGCTATTGTCCTCCATCATGGGACCTGCGCCTGGAAGAGATGGGGAGGGCTGGGAGCAGCGATAAAGTTGGGCCTGGGAGGCAAGCCGCAGCTCACGCAGGAAACCCAGAAGGGCCTGGAGGTTAAGACTAGATGCAGCGTCGTCAAATAATCTGAGGAAGACAGAGAATGAAATCAAGGAAACGAAAATCAAAATCTATCAAAAGTTTAAAGTCAGTACAGAGATTATTTGCACCAAAAAACCAACTCAGAAAGCCAGATAAGTGCTCATGAATGTTATGTAATGATTACATCAATGATGCATACCATGATACACAGACTGAAGTATTCTCTTCAAAGGGAGAAAAAAAAAGCTTTTCAAGAATCACCTCCAATACTTTGGGGGAGATTATTTTCAAAATATTAGACTCCTGCACAAATTAGAATCATGTCCACCTAGCTTACCTGTCTACTCCTGCTGAGAGTCCACACACTACCTTAGCAGCCTTCGCCACACTGAGCAGACCACCCTTGGCTGACCCTATCTCAAACCCTAACTCCTCCTTCTCCTTCTTGATGATCTCTTGAACGTCAATACCTGACGATGGAGGCGGGGCTTGGGCGGGAGGGGGAGGGGCAACAGGGACATGTGGCGACATGTATGGGGGAATCAGGTCGAGCTCGTCCGCCATGGCTTCCTCCATAGGTTCAATGACCCGAGCGGATTCCTTTACATTGGGCAGTGGGGTGACCGATGGTTGAGCATCGGTGCTGCTGAACTGTGTGTGCTCAAGTTGAGAGACGAAGGCACAGCACCTGACGGAAATTCAATTGAGTTGAAAATATACTTCAGCATATGTACATGTACATATATTTCTTGTCAAGAAGAAATGAAAACTTAATATGCTTTCTTGAAATTGGCTGTACAAAAAGTATTGCTGCTTGGCCCGCATTACACAAGGCAATGCAGAAATATATGAATGTGCATTTGGCACAGTGACAAATTCTACATCAAAATGAAATAAAAATACAGATTGTCTGAAAATACAGTCTATATGGAGAGTAAAGGCTACCAAAATGAAACACAGAAATCTGAGTACAAATAGCTTAATATAACACACTTGTATATCTACACTTGTATATCTACATGTATATCTACATGTATATATTCTCTTTGTGAGGAAACAGTAAAACCAGCCATTATGCAGGTGGAATTTAGTGGTGACCACTATTACAACTTTGACTGTAGTACATGTACATGTCAATATGCACTGATCAACCCTATCTCCTTACCTGAAGACATGACTCCAACATTCTGCAGAGTGGCTGCCCATCTCCAGACCCATGGAGAGCAGTGCATCCATGCTAAGGACATGGGCAGCATGCAGCCGCATTCCCTGTCCCTTGCCCAGCTTGCCCCTCAGGCTCGCCATCCTAGAGGACGTCTCCACAGGGTTGGTGTCAGGAGTGGGATTATCACTGGCGCAGGATGCCTCGCTCAGCTGGGCGAAGACGGCAGCACATCGGGTCTGGAGGCCTGCACGTAAGATCATTTAGAAACCAATAAAAAACAGTTTACAAGGAGCAAATTGTTTTTGTTTAGAAATTACAAATTCTCATAGATTTACATAGAGGCTGGTGCCAGCAGGCAAAGGCGCTTCATTCAGCTTGGCAAAGATGGCTGCACACAAGGTTTGGAGGCCTTCAAGTAGGATCATTTAGAAACAAACAAATGACCAGTTTACAAGGATCTCAACAGTTTCGAAGTTGGGTTGTTGCTGGTACAGGATACAGTACAAAGATACCTGCTAATCTTACGGAAATAGATTCATATTGTCTTTATTGTTTCTTTGCCTAGATGGATCTTGTGCTTCCCTGAAGTCAGTCTTCCAACATACTGGTATATTCATTGTAAGTATATTTGTTGTAACTAAGTGACAATCAGAACCTTGGTAGATCTATTCTCAGCTGGTAATTTGTACGATGGCTGCCCCTGAGTACCGAAACAACAGCATCTCCTGAAACAGTGGTGTCTCACAAAACGCAAGACCGTAAAATTCTTTTGAGAAAACCAAGTATATACTCTACCCTTAAGACACTAACTTTGCCCCATTTTGGCGGGATAATTTTTCTTGGAATAAAAAGACTACTGGTAAATCTGACCCACTTCCTGGGCTCATAGAGTCTTTGTCCCCCCCCCCCCCCCCCAGAAAACAGAAAGTCTGCTCATCAGAAAGCATTGCATGTCACAGTTAACGCTAGGGTAAATTGCCAATTATTGTCCAGTTATCTCTCGTAACTCAATGGCCCGAATTCACAAAGGAAGTTTAAACCATAGGGGGGTTTAAACCCCCCTATTGTTTTTTGAGACCATGGTTTAAACCCTAGGGCAGTTTAAGCCTCTCACTGATTCACCAACAGTGGTTTCTTTAGTCCATGCTCTAAACCAGGGACTAAAATTGAACCATGGTTTAACCCAAAGTCTAAAATTGTACCATGGTTTAAACCACGGTACAAAAATAAACCATGGTTTAAACCATAGTAACAAAATAAACCATGGTTTAAACCATGAACTGAGCTCAGTACATCATTAGCTGTCTGCTAGCACCAAGATGGTGGCTAAGTCAGCAGCCAGTCAGCCCATTGGCAGAGAGAGGGGCAAGGGTAACTGGCAGATCAATGAAATAAATATTCTGCTCCAGCTAATAACTGACAGAAAAGAAGTGAAAATGAGCAAGAAAAGCGACTACAACTCAAATTTGGATAAGGCCACAAATCAAATCGAAGACCAATGTAAGCGGATGAGGATAAACGTGAAAAAAGAACATGCTGCCTTCGCGAGGAAGACAAGAAGGACAGGTGGAGGAAAACCGCCCTGAAGATTTACATGTATACCACAGAATCACAGCTTTTGTTGAGGACAACCTCCTCACAGCTTATGGGGGCATCATGCACCAAGGGGAATCCATCTCTGAGAATGAGGAGTTGACACCTACGGTCACTTTCTCCAGCTGTTACAGTTAATCCACATTGTATCCCACCGCTGCCACCATGAAATTTAAAGACAACAGTCTTGAGTAAACTTAACCCTTAGACCATTGAATTCTCTCATTCCAATAGGCTTAATGCAGGAGCCACTTGGTTCCCGTAGGCAATTGGTTTATGATCTTTATATAAGATACAAATTACAAACCAGAGTGATACTGGGCAACTGCCGATCACAGACACACACAATATGATGATTCTTTATAGAGATTAACAAGCGGAAACCATAAGCTGGCTCTATAAAAGCTTAATAACGATAACAAAATTATGGCACTGCATAGAGGATGACTATTTAGAAGATATAAATTCAAATAAACTGATTTTAATGCAAAATCAGATGTAGGTTGGTGTCAGGAGTGGACCCGTGGCTGCCAATGTCTTGCTCAGCCAAGAGAAGACAGCCATACACAGGATCTGTACCCCTATTAACACATACAGGAAATTTGTTTTGGATGGGTATTTCTACAGAAATCATTATTTATTTTCTTCCAGCCACCCACAAGAGACATGTCCAAGTATTTGTCTAGAAAGGAATATTTTGTAGCTGTATTGTTTGAAAATCTGTGATTATAGTGTAAACAAGTGTGCCAGTTTCTAATGTATTCACATTGAAGGCTGTTTCTTTGAAGGGCCCATGCTTTCAAACCTTCTATTTTCTTATGGATGATACACCATGCTGCATTCCTAGATACAGAATCCATCTTGTATAAGTAGCCTATTCATATGAAGGAAACTTCAAGCAAACCTGAAGTATATTCGTAAATCGGTCTATTTAGCAGTTCATAGGTCAATAATTCCAAGTCGCAGTCTTACCGAGTGTACAGCTGAGTTCAGCAGCTTTCCTTAGACCATCCAGACTGAGACATATGGCATCTCTGTCCCTGGAGTTCTGTTCCTTGCTGTTACTTCCCTCGCTGCCCAGCAGGAAGGCCAGGCCACCCCCCTGGACGATGGTATGCTTGGTGGAGAGTGGGATGGACAAGATGGAGAGTATACGCCTCCAGAAGGTCGTCAGGAGCTCTCGTGCAAACACCTCACCTGAAAAATTATTGGTGGAAGAATTCAGTTGCAGGTGAAGTATGGTAACATACAAGTACTATATACATTTAGCGCTAGATTACCACATATTATCAATCGGTTACAACTGTGACATAGATCTCATGATTAGTTGAAAGCCTAAACCTGACCCGGTATAAATTCTTGTTAAAATAAAATATTTATGTCACTTTACAAAAGGCAGGAAGCAATCAATTTGCCAGCTCACCTTGCAACATACTTCATGAAAAAAAACCAAGACACTTGAGAGATATGTAAATGCCACCTATACAAGGGGCTGACACAAAAGGGGGATTACAAGGGATTTAGACAATATCAGAAACACTCTGTTACACACAACTTCACTGATGGGCACCATAAAGGACTGAAAAGGAATATCCATGTTAAGTACTTAATGTGAGCATCTGACAACAGAAACTTTTGTTGGTTTAAACATAACTGTAGAAACTATTAAGAAAAAGACAAATAAATAATGAATGCCATACCTGCAGACCCTTCAAGGTTGGAGTTGTTGACGAGTAGGGTCTTGATCCCCTGACTGTAAGTAGGAGCATCATGAAGCATCTGACCACCAAGCTCCTGGCTTCCTAATCCATCAAGATCTGAAGGGAAGATAACCCAAAATACAATTATGTTGATATCGATAAGCTCTCCCAGTGCTCCTATTCACCATAAGTTATCACGGGAAATCATCATCTTCATCATTGTTATCCTCATAATTATGCTTCCTCTCCTTTTACACTCTGTCACTTTCATTATCGTCAAATTCATCATCACCATTATCATGATGTCATCTTAATTGAAGCCATCACTTTCACCTTCATTATTTAACCGTACAATAAGGAACCACCTTACATCCTGGTAATCACCCTCATCATTATCAAAATTAAAATCATCACTTCATCAATGTCATCACAACAGTCATCATCATCATCATCCTTATCACACACACAGACGCACACACACGCACACAAAAAAGCAATACCATCATCATCATCATCATCATCATCATCACCTCTATCACAACAATATGCTCACAATCTCTGCCATCAGCACCACTACCATCATCATCGAAATCAACACCATCACTACAACATTTATTTCCAACTTCCTCATCACAATCATCTTCATCATCATCATCATCATTATTATTACCATCAACCATCAACCCTTATCTTCATTATCACTATCTTCATCATCATCATCATCATCATCATCAAACAGTATCATCTGCCATCATCTCTCTCGAAATCAACACCATCACTACAACATTTATTTCCAACTTCCTCATCACAATCATCTTCATCATCATCATCATCATCATCATTATTATTACCATCAACCATCAACCCTTATCTTCATTATCACTATCTTCATCATCATCATCATCATCATCATCATCAAACAGTATCATCTGCCATCATCTCTCTGCCACAAATTTCTCCTTACCTGTCAGAATGGAGATGAGAGCCCGGTTACAGTGCTCCATGGCAGGCTGGTAGCCTCCTTCCCCCAGGAGGTTCCTTGTAATTATTATCCTGTACAGTTCACCTAACCAGGTGGCTGACAGATAGACTAACACTCCACTGTAGTGCACACTGTCTATGAATTGTTTCTGCAGGGAAAAAAAAATCAAATGGATAACAATTTTTTGACATACTCTCTGAGATTCCAATGCATCAAACTACGCTTACACCAGACTCTGTGGAATTCCCTTTGTTTGTAATGTGCTTACAAACCTTGCAAAAGCAAACTCTTGGCCAACTTGGAAATTATTTGCCTATAAAGAGTTCAGAGAGCATTCAGTCATAGTGTGGGGGATAAACTTATGATGAAATATTCTTACAGAGTTGGTGGAGGGCGTGCCCATTACAGAAGACCTAGCAATTGTAAGAGTGAAGTCCACTCTTATGAATTGATAAACAATCATGATGAAGCCAAGTTAATGTACACTCTAGCTTCAACTACACTGTATGTCAAAATAACGCAACATGCTAGATGTGTTCTAAACATACATGAAACAGCAATAAGGACATATCTCACCTGTGTGAGAGGCAGGGAAGCAGGGTTCTGGTAGTGGTCGCTTCTAACAAGTTTGAGGTTGAGTAGTAGACAGGCATAGGTGGCAACGTAGATACCATCAGCATTAATGACTGGAGTCAGATTGAGCTTGTTAGATTTGTCTTCTTCTGAGTCAGTTTTCTTCATGGTGTAGCCTAGTGCACAACATTGACAATGTAATATAATAGTATTATTTTGTGGATATGTCAATTTCACCACCTTGCTGATAGTATCAAATGCATCATGAAACAACTTTTCCCCCTAAAACTTGTATATTTTAGGGGAAAATGTTGTTTCATGATGATTTTTCTATTATAAAAAATAGAGTACAGCTCTGGTCTCAAACATTAAGTGAGTACATGCAGAAGCATTATTTACATGTATCTCACAAAAAGCTGAATATTCTTATACATGTATATCAACATGCTAGAACAAATTTCCTTGCTCTCTAAATAGTATCCCATTAGGAAATCACATTTTGGAAAAAAAAAAGTTTGGAGCTGAGTGCTATGTAAAGTACATGACTCTCTATGTTCTAGATAAACAAATGACAAGATACTGACTATTAAAACAAGTGAATGAGTAAATTACGCAATGCGTAATAAATGTCCCCGCCGGAAGTGCAGATCTGTGGAAATTAACTAGCCTGAACCTTAAAACTTCAGTGAAAAACTTTAGTGAATAAAATAATAATGTTACTGCATGCAAAAGAAGAGAATACCAACAATGCATGTATACAACTGAAATATAAAACATGAAAACATTATGAACCTTCAGCCATTTTGAATAAATTTGCATAAATTTGCATGAATAATGAATTTCAAAATTCTGTGTAGAAGTTTGGAAGCCCCCACCCAGCCCTATCAGATAAAACAATCGGAATCAAAGTCCGATGTGAAATAGAGGAGAAGTAGCATTTTTCGTCAATTTTGAATAAATTTGCATAAATTTGCATAATTAATGAATTTCAAAATTCTGTGTAGAAGTTTGAAAGCCCCCACCCAGCCCTATCAGATAAAACAATCGGAATCAAAATCCGATGAGAAATAGAGAAGTAGCATTTTTCGTCGATTTTGAATAAATTTGCATGAATTTGCATAATTAATGAATTTCACGATTCTGTGTAGAAGTTTGGAAGCCCCCACCCAGCCCAACAGATAAAACAATCGGAATCAAAATCCGATGTGAAATAGAGGAGAAGTAGCATTTTTCGTCAATTTTGAATAAATTTGCATAAATTTGCATAATTAATGAATTTCAAAATTCTGTGTAGAAGTTTGGAAGCCCCCACCCAGCCCTATCTGATAAAATAATCGGAATCAAAATTCGATGTGAAATAGAGGAGAAGTAGCATTTTTCGTCAATTTTGAATAAATTTGCATAAATTTGCATAATTAATGAATTTCACGATTCTGTGTAGAAGTTTGGAAGCTCTCACCAAGCCGTATCAGATAAAACAATCAGAATCAAAATCGGCCAAGAAATGACGGAGAAGTAGCATTTTCTAACATTTGAGCACACATGGACAGACGGACGGACGGACACACACACACACACACACACGCACACACGAACGGAGCCCGTTTCATAGTCCCCTCGCGAACTTCGTTCGTCGGGGACAATTATTGCTATGAAGATCTAGTTTCAAATTATTCATTTCTGTCAAGTTTTAAAGAACGAGGCCCATACATACATGACATGTAACAACCAATTATTGATCCTTCACCTGGGACTGTCATTTTACATTTCCAGCAAAAGATGGGTCAAAAATTCTGGGAGGCACACTACAAAACACATAACATAGCAGGACTTTTAGAGTTTTTACAAGAAACAGTGCTTAAAAGACTTATACTTTCTTACCCATCACGTATCTGGAGGCAAATAGCTGAACAGCTTTGTCAGCATCTGTCACATCTTCAACAACAAGAAACCTTGGCAGCATGGAGAGGAGGGCATCTGCAAAGTCCTGAGCAGCTTCTTTCTCTTTCTTGGCATTGAGAAGAGCAGCCTGTCAATGAAGAGGGAAAGAAGGATGAAACAGAAGGATGAAATCTCTGGAATAATCTAAGTAAGATACATATTCTTAGGCATTTAATGTAAGTTCCTTATATTCACTGAAAGACCAGGAGGAGCTCTTTGTATTGTAGAGGAAGCTAAATCTTAAATTTGGTTAACATACATGTAGTTAAATATATATCCCGTGATAATAAGTAAAATAAAAGAGGAAATACCACAAATCTTCAAAGTTTATAAATTTGGCGAAAATGGTTGTACATGTACACATATTCATTACCAGTGCCTGTAGATCTACAGGCAATGGTAATGAATAGTAAATGAAAAGACAAAAAGAGAAAAATTAGAAAAGCTCTGACCTTCTCCGCCGCAGCTGATGGGCTCCCTGGAAGAGATGAACCCTTTGCTGTCTCCTTCTCTCCTTCCTCCTTCTCCCTCTCTGACGTTGAGGCATCTGCTTCAGTACTCTGCCCACTCTTGCTGATGTCCCCGTCCCTTGGGATCAGAGGTGAATCCTCACTTAAATCTTCACCAGATTCTCCTGTTTCCTCTTCATCACCACTCCCTGTGGCCTGTCTAATCTTCTCCTCCGCATCTTCTTTGCCTTCTGCCTCCTCCCTCTCATCCAGCCCATCCACCTGGACCGCATCACCAATAGTATCATCCTCCCCATCCTCATCTTCGTCATCATCGGCAGCAAAGGCAGCTGCTGCAAGCGCGACTGGATCCTCCTCATCAACCACTTCATCCTCCCCCTTCTCCTCCTCCTCTTCTTCCTTCACTTCTTCCGTCAAGCCGTCTCCATCATCGCATCCTCCTCTGGGCGTGATTGGATCCACCTCCTGGAGATCCCCATCCTCCTCTTCCTTCTCTCCATCTCCATTCTGCAGTCCGACCCTGTCCCCTTCTTCCTCCGACATATCCTGGTCTCCGGTAGGGGATCTATAGGCTCCTGCAAGTTCCAGCAGCGTCTTTTTACGCTCTGGTGCAAAGCTGGTATGAAGGTTTTCTGGTGTAAGGCAAGGTGGTCCATCTGCTTCTTGTTCCATTTCTGAAATATGATATTTGTCGATGTTATTGTTACAAAAGTACTATCTAACACTTTCTATGTATAATGCAAGTGTAGAAACAAATAGTGTTTTTATCAAATCATCAGGCACGATCTAATCACATCCTTGAGAAAAGACATACCAATTTCTTTAATTTTACCTTTCTTGTTTTCTTCTTCTTTCTCCTGGGCTCTCCTCAGGATCTCCTCTGCCTGCCATTGTCCCATCCCCTTCCCATGACTAATCTGCTCCAGGGAAGCTAGCAGCGCCCCCACACACCCAATGCTTGACAGGCACACATCGTGGCAACCGGATGCCTCAGAAATACCATCCATGAGTCTTGAATCCAAAGGAAAAGGAGAAATAAAGGTTTTAACTGGAATCATTTTCGGGTTATTGAAAGAGAGTGTTTGTAAAGTTGGAATCTGGGATGGACGTTGTAAACAGAGAGAAAAAAAATAAGATGGCCGTGTCATGTATCCTACATGTACCTACATGTATGCTCTAGCGACAATTGCTCTGGTTTGATATACTGTTTGATCCCGGATTGAAGTTATTGTGAGAAATCGATTAATGGAGGAGAAGGACCGTGGAACAATTAATCGCCAGAGCATGTGTCATACAGCTGTCCACAGAGGATGAAAGCTACTGAAATAGAAGAGTGATGGAAATGAATAAAGAAAAGAAGTACAGGGTTGGGTTGACTATTAGGAAGACCTAGATATATTTATTATTTAGATTAACATTCAAATCAATAATATTAACCAAGTGAATTACAAATGAAACATCTCATGATCCATATCCAGGTCTTTAATGATAACTTCAGTTACAGAGAGAGCACATTATTGCAATAATCTCAAATCTCAAAAATAAGAGGAAAAATGTTTGTTTGAACTCTTCAATGTACATGTAGCATATACATGTAGACTCACAGTTTAATCAGGTCCAGGTCTGATTTGTGGTCCTTGTTTGACATGCTAGTGATCTCAGCCCCCTCTATAGCTGGTCCTGCTAGGTCTAGGATCCGGCCTGGAGCAGACAGTATCTACATGTATGATTGAAGAAAAAAAAATACCAGCAAATGGAAGGTCATTAAGAAGAGGATAAAGATAATGGGTTACTAAAATATTACAAATATTACATACATACATACATAAATATATATATATATATATACACTGATTATTTCCTACGTTAGGGGGAATCCTATCAATGCGGTTTATTTCGTCACAATAGAAATTCGACATTACGGCGAAAGCGACCGTGCGTTAAGGCGAATGATAACAATATGCTGAGATAAAAGGATTCCCCTAAACGCTGGAATAAGAGTTATATATATATATATATATATATATATATATATATATATATATATATGTATATATATATATACACATGTATTTACAATATTTCAAATCACTAGCTTGCTTTGTAGCCTCTGATATATCAATATTTTTCATACAAAATGTACAAGGGCGACGATCATCATAATTATAAGCTAATGAAAGTTCAGGCACAATCATCAATTATTTATGTACATGCAATTGTAAGTGTAGTTCATGTGCTACCCCTACCAGCACTAAGTGTGGTACTCTGATTGTGAAAAAACATGTGATAGAGCTGTGAAGTCTTTGTGAAAGAATAGTAGTTGCTTTACTGGAGAACAAGGGTAGTAAACAGAGAGCTGGCTGTTTTGTTAACCTCAATCCCCTATTGATCATGGATCCTGGGGATTAACAGTACAGTCCTTTTGGGGCCAGGGGGACAGGAAGTCTGCTAAATTGTGAAAGACAAACACACAACTATTTCACAACTAAACCAGTCATCACAAATCCTCCTGACTAAACAGCTTATCCACACCTCTTTCACTGCATAACAAGTTATTCACAACAAAACACCCCAAAACATTGACTTTTGTACACCTTTTTCACAGCAAAATCATATGCATTTTCACAATCAGAGCACTGCACTTAGTGTTGGTAGTATGTCAACAAACTAAATAATATACATGTAGCAAAGGTGTACATGTACAGATCTACATGTATCTATCTTTTTTTAAATCTTGAGGTACATGTAATACAGATGTTTACATGACTTGTATCATATCTGTATGACATACCGATAAATCTTACATCTTTATTCCTTTAGAACCCGACATGAGATTTGCCTTTACCTCTTTGAGAACCTTGAGGGCCTCATTCCTCTGTGATGGGGGCGGGAACAGCAGCATCCTGTGAAGCAGTGAACCAATCACAGGCCTCATGGAAGCCACACATCCCACCAGTCTGATCAGTTCTCCCGCTATGCAGTAGATGACATGCCTGGCTGAGCGGAAGGAGACAGGAACGGACACCGCGCTGCTGGATCCTCTGCCATGCCCTTGATGATGGTTGGTTGCTAGGTGACCAGATGGATGATGGTCAGGATGATGGTTGGAGGAGGAAGAGGAGGAACTGGAAGAGATGACGGACTTCTGGTCTTTTGGGATGCCGAGGATGGCTATTAATGTGGGGCATAGCTCTTGCCTATTTTACAAAAAACAAAAGTGTAAAAAAAAATTAAAAAAATAAAAGAAATAATATAAAGACAATATTGTCTTCTACTCCAGTTGATCAGAAGTACACATAATAATGAGTGACAAGAATAAGCGAAGACCCAGTACTTACCAGAGTACTTTCTGGAAAGCTGAGCTGCCCCGAAGACTGGGCTCCATGTTGCTCAGCATTGCCAAGATGGCTTCAAGTTCAAAGGTCAGCTGCGTCTGGTTCTGGGTGCTGGCTCCAGCTCTGAAAGGAGAAAGAATTTGAAACTAAGATTTCAATCTTTGGTGGAGAAAGGGAAAAAAGGAGGACTAGGAAAGGATGGGAAGGAGAAAGTGATGTGATAGTGGTTGTTGGTAGGGTTGAGTAGGAGAAATAAGAGGGGGAAGGATGAAAGAGGAGAAGGAGAAAGATAGAAGGATTAACTCTCTTTGGGGAAACACTGAAGGAGGAGACAGAGAAGGAGAAAGTAATTGTGGTGGTGGTAGATAACATGGTTGAGGAGGAATAAGACAGGAAGAGAATAAAGAGACAAATCAACAGGAAAATAGAAAGAGGAAGAGATGAAATGGTGGTAGGATTGTGTTGGAGAAAGAGAGGGGAGAAAGGTGAAAGGATGAGGGGCAAGAAGATGAAGGAAGAGCAGGGGAAGAAGCACAGATGGAGAACGATAACACAGAAAAGAAGGAATTCATCATGACAGTGGTAGATAACAAAGTTGAGTAGGAGGAACAGGAGGGGCAGAGAATAAAGAGAGAAAGCAACTAAAATAGAAAGAGGAAGAGATGAAATGGTGGTAGGATTGTATAGGAGAAAGAGAGGGGAGAAAGGTGAAAGGATGAGGAGCAAGAAGATGAAGGAAGAGCAAGGGAAGAAGCACAGATGGAGAATGATGACACAGAAAAGAAGGAATTCATCTTGACGGTGGTTGATAACAAAGTTGAGTAGGAGGAACAGGAGGGGCAGAGAATAAAGAGAGAAAGCAACTAAAATAGAAAGAAGAAGAGATTAAATGGTGGTAGGATTGTATAGGAGAAAGAGAGGGGAGAATGGTAAAAGGATGACGGGCAAGAAGATGAAGGAAGAGCAAGGGAAGAAGCACAAATGGAGAATGATGACACAGAAAAGAAGGAATTCATCATGACAGTGGTAGATAACAAAGTTGAGTAGGAGGAACAGGAGGGGCAGAGAATAAAGAGAGAAAGCAACTAAAATAGAAAGAAGAAGAGATTAAATGGTAGTAGGATTGTATAGGAGAAAGAGAGGGGAGAATGGTGAAGGGATGATTGGCAAGAAGATGAAGGAAGAGCAAGGGAAGAAGCACAGATGGAGAACGATAACACAGAAAAGAAGGAATTCATCATGACGGTGGTCGATAATAGTGTTGAGTAGGAGGAATAGGAGGGGTTGAGGGAAAAGAATGAAGAGAAGGAGAAAGAAAAAAAATCATGAAAAGGAAGCACATAAATCAAAAGAATGATGACTTACTTGTGTGTTTCTGAGACCTTGTTACAGAGGAATCCAAGTACAGCAACCATATCTCCACAGAGACGGTCTTTACCATTGTTAGAAGCTGCAATGTAATTTATTACATGAAATGGTCATTCTATTACAACAAAATGTCATATTATCATCATGCATTATCAAAGAGGCAGGAAGGTAGTAAAAGATGCTGTTTAAACATTGCTAGCATCTGGCTCAGAAATTAATTGCTTTCTCTTATACATGTAGTTTCAACATGCTAGCAAGAAATACATGTCATTAGAAATCTCAGTGAATAGCTATAGAAAAGAAGAAGAACAAAAAAAGCAGTGCTTTTGCCATGCGTTAAAAAAGTACCATAAAAAAAATATGTTGCATTCTTTCTATAATATGATCTAAGATCAATGAAGTACAGAAGTATAAAAGCAAATCATTCTTAAAGATAAAGAATTCTGGTTAGGGGTTCTAGTGTTAAAATGGTGAAGTACATTTTTAAACATCCTGTCCAAGTTTCCTGAGAAATTTGAGCAAATCATATCTCCCCCAAATGCCAGTTTAAAATTTGCAATAGCTAAGCTCCAATGGCTGTTTTGGATTGTAAGCGAAAAACCATCGACATATACACAATTAAAAAGTCACCTGTCGCAATTTTACCAAATTTGTTAGTTCAACACCCATAAAAGCTAATAAAGTGTTATACAGGGCAGCATCTGCCAGTAGGATAGGGATTACACTCAATGAGCGCATTCTAAAATTCTACTGGCAACTGTTATCTTTTGGACCAAAGTCCTCATGATACTGCATCAAATTATTTACAAAGTACTATATCCAACAGCAGTATTAATAATAATAATAATAATCATAATAATAAAAGTAATATTAATAATTTTACATATTATTCACAGGTAAACTGAATTCTGACATCAACACATGGTACCACTGTTTAAAAATTTTGTTCCTTCATTTGAAAAAGCAATGCAAACTACAACAACTGCAAAAAAATTGATGAATGATATTCACTTCAAAATTAATCTCATTTTCAGAAAAATCTCCCAAAACTTAAATCATTTAGTGGTGCAAAATATAACTTACATAGGTTTGAAATCCACAATGAATGGCATGTTGAAAATAAATCAAAAGTTGTGATGAATAAAATATTTTTGATATGAGTTAAATAAATGAAACATACGAATATGAACATGAACACACAATGTATGTCATACACATACACACACTCTGAGATAAGGCAGTTCTCAGTTTTTCATGTTTTTGGCCCTCATACATGCCTAATGTGATCTAGTGTGGATTTGACACAATCAGTACAATATGAACTAATTTGATTTTATTTCATTGATTTGATAAGAATTAATTTCTCTTTAGCATGTAGTGTACAGATAAGATTCTGTAGTTAGACAAAGAGCTGTTTTTTCCAATATAGTCACAGATGCGCCAAGGAATCTTTACAACAGATACCTACATGTAGGCTAAATCCACATTTTGAAATCATGATATCACCGGTTGCCCCCTTTTTTTTCCAGATGTAGAAAGGATTTAAGCCCCAAACAAGTACCACAAAGTTGGGTGTGACAGACCACTGACACTTGAGTGAGTATGACATACACTGATGTGTATATGCATTACAACTAAGAAAAAATTTGGAGCAAGTAATACTTATTGCCACCATTTTGCAAAACATACTGACCTTATTCCTGGAGAAATGTGGGAAATTTTCGCGCTTTTTTTTACGTGCGCTTGGAACACTTCAACAATATATTTCCTTGAGGGAATTTTATATTTCATTGTCTCTTAAAACACACCATAGAAAAGGATTACAAGCTTTTAACTAGTGAGAGTAGTTTCTTTGAATTCTTGCTCCAAATTCTGTTTACTTCCTGTTCATTATAATACCAATCATCACGCTTACACATATTTCAGCACGATGTGCAAATAATCAGCTTTCATGAAATTCATAAATAATGGGGAAAAGGTGCTGTGGAAATGTCTGGAAAAGGAAAAGAAAATGATGATCAAAGTTAAACTAAAAGAGTCAGTACACATAATGATATACAACCACAGGAGTAAATCACAATCAGCCCGAAATACATACCAACTAAAAATAAGAATACATCGTGAAATATGCAATTATCTGCTCTCTGTTTAAATATGTATACTACATTTGTAAAGCTCTTTGAGAACCAATTCTGAGTTGAACTGTGCTATGGAAAAATAATTCACTTTCTACATACAAGTAAAATCCTAAAGTTCCCTTAGTTACCATTTTCAGTAGCATTTATGTAAAGAAGTGAAATTAAATTTTAGCCTGTCAAAAAAAGAGATGGAAAACCTATAATATTGACAAAAGTAACTGTAAAAGGTATTGTAAAGAACATTTCATACATGCAGTATATGGATATTGAAAGGATGATCAGGAGAAATTTGAAGCCTACATTTGAAGAATCAAGAAAAAGTTTCAGGCTCTTCCAAAAAACCAGATCTAAGCTTTAAGAAGGAAGGGTCTCTGAGATTATATCATACATTCATGAAATGACAAAGGTACCTAAAGTGCAGAGAAAAAATACAGAATTGCATCGAGGAGCATAGATGGGTGACACAGCATAATTTGCTCCAGCGATATTAGCTCTTGATTTCGTCTACACAGAGGGTTGCAAGTGGGTTTTACATGTTGGTTGGGTTTTAGGTTAGGTATAGAGTTAGGTTCAGAATTAGGATTGGGGTTAGGGAGTGTTAGGATCATAGTTAGGAATTCTGTTCGTGTAGGAAGTTGACCACAGAGCAATAGTCACCAAAGCATCAGGACCCTGTTTCCTAAAACTTACTATTAATAAAAAATTATGGTAATTGTTATAAGCTACCGAAATCCCTGAGTTTGATTGGCTTAGAGCAAATGTGTCATAGATCTGTAGCAGTTGTTATTGATAAACAGTTTTATGAAACAGGGCCCTGGTCTAGAACTGTAGAATCCACAGACCTACAAGATGCAGGGATATCTACAGTGTAAACACAGAATGTTGCCAACTCAGTGACAATGGTATATGGCAAATATACAGGCATATTCTTTGCTGTGTTCTTGCTGAAACAATTGTATTGAATTGAAATGGTCTATCAAAAATAACAAGCCATGCAGCTCAAGAGCTGATACTGTTTATGTTTTACATCAAAATGATGTACAGTACTGTACGGTATTTCATCATACCGTTATAAATATACACTTGTAGGCTATGTTTAGCAATTCAAGCGTACATCTAATTATTTTGATTTGTACACGCAGTGGCGGAGATGTGTTACACAAGTCTATTCATTAGGGGGGACAGCCTATTGCTACGTCCCCCCCCCCCCCCCCAATGAAAATAATTTTCTGCATATTTCCGTCCATGTGTACATATGATTAAAAAGTAGGTTACTAGTATTAATTTCTTAACTTATTGTCTTTGACAAAATATAGGTGGGTGTATTAGTAATAACAAAAATTGTACACCCTAAGAGTATATTTCAATATATACAATTCAGAAGTCCTGGTAAATGAAAGTTTATAGATAACTCATTTGCCATGCACGTATTGCTGCCCCACTGATATCAAGTTGGCCAAACTCTTGTGTGTCGTGTAGATGGACTTTCAATATAAAAAAATGTTCTGAATTCATTAATTTTACAGGGAAGCTACTCTGTAAAAATTTAAGGCAGCATGTACTTAGAGCACTAAAATAATGAAAATACTGAGAAATTCTGGAAACATTTCATGAAATAATGAAGTTTCTTACCCATCTCTCCTTTGTCTAACATGATGGTGCTTTTGACCTGGGGTGAAAATAGCATTATGTTATGAGAACAGTAGGTAGACAATGAACAAATCTGATGGCTGCATTTAAAAAAGTAAAACTGGGGTAGACTGATGGAATGCTGTCTGAGTTCCAAGTGATGAGATAAATGTCCAAATGGCAATATTTACGAAGGTTCAAATTTTTTACTTTTCATATGTTTTCTGTAGGATTATCTGTAGGAGTATACACTGCAGGTACATGTACCAATGTTGGTAACTGTCTGCAAAAATTTGTTTGCAATTTCATATATAAGTACGTAGAATTACATGTTTGGACACTGTGTTATATATCTTCAAAACTCAATCCTGAGTTTAAGCTCCGTCAAAGTGGAGTTTAACAAAGTGACCACTGAAGGTTATGTCTGTTAAAGCTGCTTTGTTAATTTCAAATTCACATCCAGCACTGGGGCTAAAATTCATTAGAGCAAAAATAAATGGAAGTAAAGAAGCTGATATATTTTGAGCTTTACAAAGGCAGTCAGTCAAGTTGGAACACACAAAATATGCATACGTGTACATCATGGACTGGGTGAAAGTTTGAAAAAATGACAGACAAGAGGCACCTATATTTCACAACTAGTATTCAATAAAAAGATTCTATCATAGATACATGTATTTGAGATCAAGCAATGTACATTTTGATACCACATCTTTCACATACACGTACAGTAATTTAATATCAATTAACAAAAGCAAGCATGTAGCACTGATTTACAATATTGAAATGAATAATCAAGAAATATGATATGAAAGAAAACGTTGAAATAGGACACTGAGAGTGGAGGTTGACAAAGTCGCAACAGACAATGCAAAATAAACACTTAAGGTGGGTTTTCACGGGGCACACGAACGATTCGCGAAGGATGCAAATGTCGAAAACATGGCAAAGTCCAGTTCGTATTTTAAGCTCCAAAAGTTCGCCAAACATGCACAGTGATTCGGAAGCGTCGTCAATTGTTCGCGGGAGTCGTTCTTAGTTTGGAGCGAATTTTAAAAAAGTTTGAAATTTCTTGCGAATGTTTCCAGCATCCCAGGTCGTGATTTGTTCGGGATTTGCTCTCAAAAATGTCTAAAAAGCTTCGTCATATGCGTATGACCTACTCATGACCTGCGTGATGTTCACAAAATTTCTGTGAAACCCCAAACAGATTCCGACAGTTTTGAGGATGTCTTGCGCATGTCTCGCGAAAGCAGCAAAGTTCGTCCGATCATTTCCTATGTTGTTCGCGTGTTAATTGTATGTTCTTTGTGTATGTGGACTGGCCATAGTTCGACAACACTACACACGATATTCGCACTACGTCGTGAGAACTACACACGAACTGTGCAAGAATGGTTTACGGCTCCATTGTCATGACACATTATTGCCATTTTTTTTTACACTCGCATCCTTCGCGAATCGTTTGTGCGCCCCGTGAAAACCCATCTTTACAGAGCACTAAAACAGCTATTTCTTAATAATATTCATGCTACTGTCGTCAAACTGCTTAACAACCAGTCATGTATACACAGCTGTAAACACAAAACATAAGGCAGACTTACTTGCGATTCACACAGCATGCGTAAAGTTTGCGTTAACGTGATTTTAGCAGCATTACTGACCGGATTAGGATGACGTGCAGCAGTAGAGGGCCAATCAATGCAAGCCTACATGTATATGGCACACATAAAAAATATCAGCTGTGGACCTAAAATGGTTACCAAAAGGTACTACATGTATTTAACTATGTCATGGGGACATGAAGATACAGTAGTTCAAAACATTCAACAACACATATTGAAAAGTTATTAGGAATATTAGTATTTTATGTGTGTACAAAGAGTAATTCGACTCTAGATTTTATTGACAAATTTCACTTTTTAGACTTTTTTTGTTGATATTGCTTGTCATACAATTTTGATTACTATGGCATACCATGTTTAAGACTACAACAAGTAGATAAAGCAAAGGAGATGAAAAAGAAGAAGACAAAGAGGAAGAAGAAGAAAAAGGAGAAAAAGGAGAAGGAGAAGAAAAAGAGGAAGAAGAAGAAGAAGATTGAAGAAGAAGAAGAAGAAGAAGAAGAAGAAGAAGAAGAAGAAGAAGAAGAAGAAGAAAGAAGAAGAAGAAGAAGAAGAAGAAGAAGAAGAAGAAGAAGAAGAAGAAGAAGAAGAAGAAGAAGAAGAAGAAGAAGAAGAAGAAGAAGAAGAAGAAGAAGAAGAAGAAGAAGAAGAAGAAGAAGAGGAAAAAGAAGAGAAGAAAGAAGTACAATAAGAAAGAGAAGAAAAAGGAGAAGGTGAAGAAGCAACACTAGAGAGATACATGTACATGTATTAGAACAGGTTCCAGAAAAACAAAGAATTTTTAAAAGATCTGCATATGGCAAACATCACAACAAATCAAATCCAATGTATGAAGGAGTAAACGCAAAATGCAACATCTGAACCGAGGCCAATATCAATATCTCAACAGTTATTACAATACAGTGAAAACTCACTATAAGGAGAACCTTGGGACCATGAAAATTACACGCACCTTGGAATCAGGAATCTCCTTATATCGGGGTAAAAAAAACCCAAAAGAATATAAAGACCTGGAACCAGCAAGTTTATATCTGGAATCTTTGTTATAGAGGACTATAAGAGCTCTTTATATCATTATATTATATTACCTTGTTATTTTGTAGCTCAATATAACGAGTTTCCACTATATGTAAATAACAATTACTGCGGAATAGACCTACTGCAGAAACATGTAAAATAAAGCACATGCACATACGGAAATGAATAGTACACATTCAGCTTGATACAAGATAAATACACAATGTACATGTAAATAATACAATATGCAAATGTATGCAACATCAAGCAGACAATGCAGCATGGGGAGACTGGTGACATATCACTTCTACCTGTTGATTGGTGCTTTGGGCTACATCTGTCATGACCTGAAGAATGGTCACCTGACAAGCCTTGTGGACCTCAGGCTTGCTCTGAACATAGACAGACTGGCAGAACTGGGGCAACCATGGGAAAATGTATCAACATACAACTCAGAAAATTCTTTTGATGCTTCTACATGTAGGATATTAAAATTCCTTTTTTATAACGAGAAATTGTTGGTATAATGTGTACTTAGATTATGAAAAATAACAAATTTCAAAATTTGAGATAGTGGATCACTTATCAATGTTGCAAATCTTTTGCAATTCAGGCACTGGCATGTAATAAATTCACTGGAATTCATATAAATGGACACTGAATCCTTATTCACTTTAAAAGGTATAAATGGATATAAATGTACACCTTTTGATTATCTAAATGTCTTCAAATTTACTTCAACATTACATGGTCACTTACAGTGGACTGACCACAATTCTTGATAGTCATTTTTTGAGAATTTTTAGGTTCCACCTGGGCATCAAAGACGGGACTTTTAGGGAGACCAAAGGGATTCTTGGTGGTCGATGGCACCTGGGAAACCACTAGTGTTGAGCCCAGGTTATTAATTGTGAAGGGTGTTAGACATGTTACCTTGGCAATATTGATGACAGTCTGCGGTGATACATGAGATGGGTTGGAGCAGGCTACCATCAGGAGAAGCTGAAATAAGAAATAAAGTCAGTATGGAATGTGAAAAAAAATAAAAGCACAGTCAAACCTGCTTTAGTGATCACCTGTCTAGAAGGACTACTGTAAATGCAGAAATGTTTGCGATACATTAATTTTCGCGGATTTCGCGCTATTTTCGGCGGACACACGAAAATATTAGCACGATTTCTTATGCCTGTTTTGAATGGACACTGTGTTGCGCGCTTCATCTAATTAATACATGTTTGAATCCCATTCATTTTAGAGTGTGTGTGTGTAGTTGTGTCCACGGTAGTAGCACTTGTGTGTGAAACAATAAATGGAGCCGCACTTGTGTGTAGACTTGCATGCCTAATGCTACAAGAAAACATTTACTAGTAATCTATATTCAAATGTGACCATTTTAGAGCTATAGCTATGGCAGAAAAACGATTGTCATGCACTGAAATATCAAATCATTCGCATTTTTGCGAGTGAGTAATTGTGCAGGGCAAATTCAAGAACCCGCGAATATGTTTTTGGGTCACTCAGCGTGCAAATGTAATCACACGAAAATAACAGCGTTTGAAGTACCTGATAGTTCCCTGTCACTACCATTACTTTTGATATTAACATCACCCTCACTGCCCTATAAAAAGCTATTATCCCTAACACTCTCAGAATCATTAGCATAATCATGATCATCATCATGCATAGACATCATCACTGTTACATTCACCATCATCATCATCATCATCAATCATCATCATCATCATCTTCATCATCATCATCAACATCATATCAATATAATTAATACCAGCATCACCATCAATATCATATCTGTCATCATTATCACACATATTTATCATCATCTATAATCACCATAATAATTGTCATCATTATCATCATCACCACAATAATTGTCATCATCATCATCATCACAATAATTGTCATCATCATCATCAACATCATATCGATATAATTACCAACATCACCATCAACATCATATTTGTCATCATTATCACACACATATTTATCATCATCTATCATCACCATCACTTTCACCATCACCATCATCATGCACATCCCTATCATCGCCTTCATATTACATGATGCCCACCTTCATAATCTCCACCTGATGCTCCTCGCTGAGTGAGGGGGTAACAGCCACAGCTCTGAGTATCTGGTTCGGCATGGTGTCATCCTCATGCTCTATCTCGCCCTCTCTGCACTTCAGTTTCTCATCCGTAACCACTTTCTAATGGGAAGAAGGAAAAAAAAAATACATGAAGGGAACACTGTGGTCTATTGGTCAAGGCCCTTGAGGTTGTGGGTTCAAACCTGGGTGCTACATCCTTGGACAAGATATTTTTCCCACATTCATCCCTCTCGGCCTGGGTTTATTAACCCATTGCCTTCGGGAACCCGGCAATGTATGTATTAAGCCTATGGGAAAAAGAAAAAGCAGTAGTCAACAGGTTGAATGGGTACCTGGTGATGATGAGGTAATAGTAATTGCAGGGCCCTCACAAAGAGCATATGAGGCTACCCTGAGTAAATAGATCATATTATCATTATCTATTTTATTACACAAATAGGCAGGATCTACATGTACATGTCTGTAAAGCGTGAAAAATATAGCATTCATTACAATATGCTCATTTTCTTTCTCTGTTACAGATTTTCATGTATTCTTCCCTGAAAACAGAATTTCAGCATTCTTAAATAATTCATGATGAAGAGAGGTAGCAGAAATTCATGTAGCATATGCACACAATGATGGTAGTTGCTAAAAAGTGGCAGCACATGTATACAATGTACAATGTAGTTGCCATTGTAGCTACAAACACAGTGCATCTAGTCAAACACTCCAAGTGGTACCATTGAGTTGTGATAACTCCTTAGTATTACTTTGTGTAGTTGTAGAAGAGGTAAAAAAACAGTGGTACATGTAGTATATATCATTATTAAAGGAGAATGAAACCCTGGGGGAAAATCATTTTTAATGAAAAGAGAGGATAGAGAGAAGCAATTTTTAAAAAGTTCCATCAAAATCGGTTAAGAAATGAGAAAGTTATGAAAGTTTGAAAAGTCTCAATTTACTTTCTATGGCGATCCTCAAATTGGCAATGTTGCTTCAAAGTGACAGGTTTAGTAGGACAACTCTCCATATGTTTTGTACACAAAATTTCATATTTTCCCCGTTATCTCTCAAGGTGCAGCTTGTCTCCTTCTTAGCTCAAGATATATCATGGAAAAATGTATTTGACACAACATATGTTGAGTTCACAAAAAGACAAGCATTATCTTTAAAGATAATGGAGAAAATATGAAATTTTGTGTACAAAACATATGGAGAGTTGTCCTTCTCTACCTGTCACTTTGAAGCAACATTGCCAATTTGAGGATCGCCATAGAAAGTAAATTGAGACTTTTCAAACTTTCATAACTTTCTCATTTCTTAACCGATTTTGATGGAACTTTTTAAAAATTGCTTCTCTCTATCCTCTCTTTTCATTAAAATGCATTTTTCCCCAGGGTTTCATTCTCCTTTAATTTGTAAATATTTATAGAGGTGTTGTAGTCTGGTGGATGCGTGAACATGTATGTTATTGATCTATGAATCATCTAACAACAGCATTTCATCTCCTGTGGCAAGACATCAAAGGGTACCAATCACCAAAAAATATTTTGCTCTGTATGTTAGAGGTTCCATGTCGTTATACTACATGTATATTCAAAATATGGGCTTCAAATATTTCTTCTATAAGCGTAAAAGCGACTTGTGAGTAGACTACTCGACGCACCCGTACGCACTCACCAAAATAAGGGCTTGCGCGGAACCCAACTTGGAGTTCGGTCCCACGCTCGCACCTTCATGTTATCCTTTATTTCCTTCATAGTCCATAACTGTTGACCTATAGAATGCCAGATAAAGTTCTTTGAGGTTGATTTTAAACTTTTTAGCTGTACACAAATTATTTTTTCAGGTGATTGGCACACTTAAAAATGAATTTGCCAGTCTGAGATTTACATAAGGGATACCGAGTATGAAAACTTCCTTGAGCATCAACAATGATGAAGAAGCATTTAAAGGGCAATCCAACCTTGGTAATAAGATGATTTGTGTGAAAGCAGAAAAATAAGAAAAACAAGATGGTGAAAGTTTGAAAGAAATCGGACAAGGATTAAGAAAGTTATGGATGTTTGAAAAATGAGATCACTACATCTATGGGAATCTCAAATTGGCAATTTGGTGAGTCAATTGTGACATTTTTGTGGACAACTCTCCCATTTGTCGTACACAAAAATATCATTAATTTGCGGTTTTCTTCGAGGCGCTTTTACCCTCGGGGCAGTACTCAAAATATATTGGAGATAGCATATTGTTATAGGTCCTCATGAGCGAAAAGATCCTACTGAGTAATGCATTTTGAAAAAAAGTGACGTTTTAGTCATTTTGTGTGTTAGAGTGAATGGGGGAGTTGTCCACAGCTACATCACAGTGACATAATACCTATTCGGCCAATTTGAAATTCCCATATACATAGTGATTAAAACTTTCAAAAATTCATAACTTTCTTATTGCTTGTCCGATTTCGTTCAAACTTTCACCAATCTGCTTCTCTGATTTTTCCTCTTTCTTTCAAAGCAACTTGCTATTAAGGTAGGATTTCCCTTTAATGTAGTACATGTTTAAGTACACAGAGACACCCCTGTATTCTGTGCTATAAAAGTAGTGTATTTCTTATTATTACTATCTACCAATACACAATTTAAATCAATATAACTATTATAAAATAAACCGAATCACAGTCCAAACCTGAAGTCCATGGATCCCAAGTGGAATAATCTTGCTAGACTTGGATTCCAGACACAGTTTCAATGGTGCAATACAGGCTTCTCTCCGTGAGTGCGTGGATGCCTCAGACTCCTGGCTGTATGATACTGTATTGAGAATAATGATAGACAAGTATTGGTCAAACCATAATCGGTCAAACAAATATGAATGAACATTTAAAAATTTAAATCATGTGTTTCTGCGCTAGTCATAAACAAGCGCATAAGCGATATTGTGTCTTGCCCACTCGCGAAAATAACATGATCTACCCCAAGTGCACCTATCACCCAAGTTTGGTTGCCATTGCAGCAACATGTGCAGAGTTATGTGTCATAAGAGAGTCTTGCAGGTAAACTTTAAATATGACCTCAAATGACCTTTGACCATATCACATGACCTCTGATGGCACCATAACATGCAGGTCCCCTTAGTGCATCTACAACCCAAGTGTGGTTGAAAAGTGAGTGACAATTCCAAAGTTATCTGTCATAAGAGAGTCTTGCAGGTAAACTTCAACGTTTGACCTGAAATGACCTTTGACCTTACCATGTGACCTCCGAAGGCACCATAACTTGAATGTACCCCAAGTGCACCTATCACCCAAGTTTGGTTGCCATTGCAGCAACATGTGCAGAGTTATGTGTCATACATAAGAGAGTCTTGCAGGTAAACTTTAATATATGACCTCAAATGACCTCTGACCTTATCACGTGACCTCCGACGGCACCATAACATGCAGGTCCCCTTAGTGCATCTACAACCCAAGTTTGTTTGAAAAATGAGTGAAGAGCCAAAGTTATGTCATAAAAGAGTCTTGCAGGTAAACTTTAACGTTTGACCTGAAATGACCTTTGACCTTACCATGTGACCTCTGAAGGCACCATAACATGAATGTATCCCAAGTGCATCTACCATCCAAGTTTGATTGCCATTGCAGCAACATGTGCGGAGTTATGTGTCATAAGAGAGTCTGGCAGGTAAACTTTAAACATATGACCTCAAATGACCTTTGACCTTATCACGTGACCCCCGACAGCACTATAACATGAAGGTAGCCACAATGCATCTATGACCCAAGTTAGGTTGTAATCCAAGCAACCGATGTGAAGTTATTTGTCAAAAGAGACTCTTGCAGGTAAACTTTAACATATGAAAAGAGAGTCTTGCAGGTACTCTTTAATATATGACCTCAAATGACCTTTGACGTCATCATGTGACCTCCGACAACACCATAACATGAAGATACCCCTAGTGCTTCTATCACCCAAGTTTGGTTGCCATTGCAGCAACAGTTGCCAAGTTATGCATCCTAAGAGAGTCTTGCAGGTAAACTTTAACATTTGTGACGGACGATGGACGACGGACGATGGACGGACGCCATTTGGATCCCTTAGTCTCCCCTTCACCTCCGGTGGGCGAGACAAAAAGAATGGGAGCTGTGAAAAAACTGGTGTGCTCCTTTTTAGGACAATATCTTGTGTTTAATAAAGTTTGTTTGCTGTAACAGGGTTTTACATATACACCTAGCCTCGTTCATACATGACACGGTAAACCGCCAGAAGAAACAAAACAAAAAACGATGCAGGAAAATATAACCATTTTACATGTAAATGAACTGCAAGTAGAGGTGAAAGAATGAAGAGTCTTGCAACAAATGTACAAATCCAAGGTACACCTTTATTCACTTGTACTTGGAGTGTGTTTATGGTCAACTGTTCAAGAGGGAAATTTATTGCTTAGAACTTGTTTGTAAAAACAACTGGACTACCAACTTTTTCTCACTGAAAATACATGTACATGTACATGGGAATTTCATTTCTTATGGAGGGACGCAGTTTCTACCAACATGTACATGTACATGTACGTAAATTGTACCCTAACACCAGCTTCACAAGATGGTACATGTACATGTGTTGTCAACATTAATTGAACAATTTACTTCATTTACACGTGTAATTACAAACACATGTACAGGTGCTGCATGTTGACAAAGGACATGACTCCAGGTAACAGATGTTCTTACATGTAGTTCAACAGTTTGTAATGGGAGCTACTGGTGTACCCACTGTTCAAATGTCTCACGAACTTTGTGCACCATGTATGTGTACACACACATCTGTAAAACATTACTTTACACACAATCTGAGTTACATGACACACCCCCTGTCCTTCTCTATCAATTCCAAATAATTCCTTTCATTTGACTTTAGATCTTCACTTACATACTGTAAGTACTGTACATACACAGTGATCCTCCAATTTGTAGATCAATATTAATCTATCACCATGCAAAACAAAGTAATAAATGAAACCTAATGTATTTTTGTTTTGTTTTGTTTTTATTTTTGTTTGATTGTTTGTTCTTTTCAGCAAATTTGTTCCATTTTCATTTGCAGAATTTGCTGTTTCTCCATCTCCTTTTACATGTATTTTAATTTCCTTCATTGCAGCATTCATGTCACATGTAGATACACACTCATGCATTTTGCCTTTACTGGTATTTAAGATATACATGTATGTAAATAAAAAAAATTTTAAAAAATTGTATGCCTCTACATGTTCAACGATGCAAAGTTTGCAGTGAAAAGTAAACTTTCCATTATAAATATACAGTGTATAGTACATATCCTTGACCTTTTATGAATGTAAACATGCCTATCCAAACAAGAGATCTATGTGCAAGGCTTTTTTTCATTTGATTTTGAACTAAGAGAGGCAATATACTCGGTGATAACTGTGCTACATTACATGTACAGGCACATTTTGACCAAATCTCAAAAGGATATGTGAGTCACAGTATAACTTCGTTGACTACAGAAACTACTGTTTCTAAATGAACCAAGATTTACATTGTACATTGTATGGCATGGTGAGTTTTGTTATTAACTCTTTCAGTGCCGATGTCACATATATGTGACAGATAGACTTGTCATTTTCGTTCACCAATTGCTCAACCACAGGAAAGGTATATGATGGTCAATATATATCAAAATTTAGAGCATAAATCAAGCATTCTAAATATATGATTATAATTATATGCTACCATAGAATTTTTCAGAGAAAATTGCACATTTTAAAAAAGATAGTACATTATTTCAACATTAAACAATTATATAGTAAACAAATGAGGAACCAACAAATAATGAACGAAAAAGAAAGTCAAATGTATTTTTCAATAATTTCATGCATAAAGTTGGGTAAAGTAATAATGGTTGGTATCATAAGGAATTGTAATAAATTTCCTACAAGTTCTGTACACAATATTTTGTGAAATAATGGACGGTTAATGAAGTGCAGACATTTGAAAAGGAAGCATTGATCACATTTTGGTAAAATTTTGAAGAGAGCTAAAAACCCCTTGGCACTGTAAGAGTTAAAGGGGGAGTCCACCCTGATGTCAAGTTGGTTTTAAAAGAAGCAGAAATATTAAAGAAACAGATCAATGAAAGTTTGAGCAAATTCCGATAAGAAATAATAAAAGTTATGAATTTTTGAAGTTGTAATCGTTCAAACACAAATTGGCAACTATGTGACGTATCTTGCGAGGTCCTCTCCCATTTACCCTGTACTAAAAAAATCATATATTTCTTTTTTCTCTAAAGAAAATATTTAATCATACATGCACCCTATATACAATCATTGCAAATATGTTTTTACACACAACCTATGAAACCAATCTATTCCTTTATCAATAACTGAGAAAAAGAAAATCTATGAAATTTTCTGAACAGAGCAAATGGGAGAGGGGCTCACGAGAAAAGTCATGGAGTTGCCAATTTGTGTGTGATTGATGACAACTTTAAAAATTCATAATTTTCTTATTTCTTAACGAATTGTGCTCAAACTTTCACTAATCAGTTTCTTTCATTTTACTGCTTTTATTCAAATCAACTATTAAAATACCAGGGTGGACTTTCACTTTAACACAAGCATGTTTGCTCTCCATCCAGGCTACAGTACAATGGTCTTCTTAAGAAAAAATAAAATGAATGAATAAATTCATGCACCAAGAAAAACACATTTTCACTTTGTCTATGACCTTGTGTCCTTGACCAATACTTCAATACCTTGAAGTTCACTGGAACTTCTTGGAACCTTCTCTTTCTATTTCTAGCTCTCTCTCTTTCTCTCTCTTTCCATATGTGTGTGTGTATGTATATATATATATATATATATATATATACATGTATATATATATGTATATGTATATATATGTATGTATGCCTTTGTTCACTTTCTATTTTCTCTGTCTCTCTCTCTCTTTAACCCTTCCTCAACTTTTCATTCCTTTTCTTCTTCTTTTCTACTCCTCTCTCTCCTTTTCCTCTTACCTTTGATGACACAGAAGTTTTAATTATATTTTTAGATTTTGATGCAATATTTTAGAGTTTTAATTAGTATTTTTATTATTCAAGATCTATGGTTGTATGTTCTAGTTATTCTCATTTTGATCGTTTATTGTTTTGTACATATGACTTTGTAAATTGAGCAATTTCAGCTGTCCAGCTGCATGTTCTTTTATTACAATAAACCGAATCAAATATCAAATATCAAATAATTGGTCAGACCTCACTGATAATGATAACGACCCTTAACCATAACAATAAAATCGTTGGTTCTGTCAATGAAAACCATGGACACTGCTGTCATCCCTTTTTCTGCCACTGACATTGTATGGGCAATTCCGGAAAATGTTCACTTTCCAAAAATCATAAAATTGGCAATAACTCCAGAAATATTTGTGCTAGGTACACCAAACAAAAGAGCTTAACAAGTTCTTTCATTTGATTGGTGGTCAAGGGATCCCAAGGAGACAATAAACATCACTGGGGGAAGCTTATTAGCATAAATTAGTGAAGTCTGACCTACCATAACAATTTCCTATTTATTTTCCACATAACAACAGTCGAGCAATTTGGGAATGATTTATCAATATAGCTATTGTTTTTGGTGAGGTCTTACCAGCCTTTAAGTGATATTAACCTACAGCGGTTCCGAATTTTCTTATGGTCTTAATTAATCAACCTTCCCTCCTCAAATTGGCGAATAATTATTCTTATTTTCCACTTCTACATCGTTTGAAAAAAAAAAAAAATGTTTATTAACGAAAATAGTGATTATATATATACATATATATTATATATATATATATATATATATATATTACATTGTGTTGCCAATTTAGAGACTTTAATGATTAGTTACAATTAAATCGTTCTTCTTCGTGAATGGCACAACATACTGCATTGAAAATAGACTCAAATTTGTCGGTGATTTTTGCTCGTTCTTCTCATATATAACGTGTAAAATTTTCCTAGCATTCTGGATCAAAAGATGACTAAAACATGTCACTAAAGGAGACAGTGTACTGCTACTGGTTAAACAATACCTGTAGAGCACATTTTAAGCATGTATATTTACCTTGTGCTTGGTTGACAGCATCCCGAATTGCTGAATGCTTGTTAGATGTTGCCTCTTTGAGGATCTGCCCAAATAACCCCTCCATGGTAGGTTGGTCAGGTCAATTGGGTAATTACACGTCTGGGGAGTCTCTCGAGCTACATCACTCAATCCTTCTCTCCCAAGTAAAATCTAGAGGGAAAAACAGGAGAGATGGAGGAAAAATTTGCATACTGAATATTAATAAAACCATAATTCACCAAAAAATTTGAATTACAAGAAAACGCGAAAGAAAGGAGTGTTGATAGAAGTAATAACAAACAGACATTGCACTTATACAGTACACGCTATACAGTTATAACAGTGAATGTTTGACACAGTCCCACATAGGCATGGACCTACATGTATGAGTGCATTTAACTGTGAGTGTGAAAACTTGAAGTTGAAGTGGAAGTTGAAGCAGACCTACCATGTCTCATGCATTAGGCGTGACCACTTATACATGTACAAGCTTATCTGAAGATAACCTTGTACTCCAGACTAGCTTTTACGGGTGAATAGGCTTCAATAGCTTTTGTGTGTATCAGCGGGCCTTTTTCCATTCTAAACAATTCATAGATGAGAGGAAAATAATTATTTGAAATATCATTTTCAATTCTGAATCCCCAAATTCTGTGGTGCAAATCCATTTTGAAATTTGGGGGGATCATTCGCCTCCAAAAACCTCTGACAAGCAAAAAAAAAAAAAAAAAAAAGGTTATTCAAAAAAGTGGGGGGGGGGGGGGGACATTTGCCTCCAAAATTCTCTGACAAGCAAGTAAAAAAAAAAAAAGAAAAAAAAGTTAATTCAAAAAGGTGGGGGGACATTTGCCTCCAAAATTCTCTAACAAGCAAAAAAAAAAAACAAAGGTTATTCAAAAAGGTGGGGGGGGGGGGGGGGACATTCGCCTATTTTCAAAAAGGTGGGGGGGGGGGGACATGTCCCCCTGTCTCCCCCTGGATTTGCGCCCATGCCCAAATTTGTGGCACAGTAAGAGTTGAAGAGTCCCTGATTCCCCTGAATCAGGTAATCTAGCAAATTTAAGAAAATTAAATCTTGCTTAGAGCAACTTTGTTGTCTGTTTTTGACTGCTGCAACAGTGAATGTTGGACACAGTCCCACATAGGCAAGGGCTTATGAGTGGGCGTGACAGTCACGCATCAGCATGATCAGGGCTCTTACTCACCCCCAAAAATCTCTTTCTCACGCCCACTCACACGTATGCGAGGTTATTGGAGATAACCTCGAAGGAAGTATTTTCTCAAAATTTTGCGGATTATATTGGTGTTTTTACCTCTTCAACTTACAGGTTGTGACAGGCTGAAATTGACACAGCCCCCATACAGTGATGGTCCCGTGAGTGTCAAACACCCACTCACACTTATGCGAGGTTATTGGAGATAACCTCGCACTCTGTACCTTCATATTGTGAGCAATTGCCTCCCATAGGCAAGTGTGTGATATCTTGCCCATATGTGTGCAGGAGGGGAGCAAAATCACCGACCAAAAACAGCCTGAAAATTTCACTTGATCAAGATGATAAAGATCCTATCGAAGGATCTGGCATGAAATTAGATATTCTATCATTCTAAAATGTAGAAGGAAGTATTTTCTCAAAATTTTGCCTATTATATTGGTGTTTTTACCTCTTCAACTTAGAGGTCGTGAGAGGCAGAAATTGACACAGCCCCATAAAGTGGTGGTCCCGTGAGCCGAGTGTCTCACGCCTGGCCTTACACTCACAGTCTATCTCCATATAGGATCCATATCATACATACCGCGTGGCAAGCGCACGGTTCCTCGCATACCTGGTGCTGATGCACGGAAAATCTCACGCATTGCTGGTCTTTGACCTTGCCCTTGGTATCTCTGGCTCTCTGTTGAAGAAGTTTTTTTTTTTTTTTTGATTAAAAAATGCCTGAACTGAAGTTGGTGATATATTAACAGTTGTGTTTGAAAGTGTTGAGGTGTATGACCAACTGCTTTAGTACGCAAAAAATATGACAATGTATTAGTGCACCATCAGTACTAAGCCTCTAAGGGACATTTAATTACCATCTCTCACACCTATACATGTACAAGCTTATCTAAAGAGCTTTTTCACACGTAAAAGACTAGCTTTTACATGTGAATAGGTTTCAATAGCTTTTGTGTGTATCAGCAGGCCTTTTTCCAGTCTAGATCATTCATACCACTCATCCAATGTACTAGGTTATGATTATAACCTCGTACTCCTCTTACATTACGGGTATGTTGAAACTAAGTTTCACCTAACTCACGCTCTTTTACCTCACCATGAAGTAAATTATTTACTCCGGAGGGGTGACTAGTGTCGTGGGTTGGATAGAGAGGGGTTAGCACTCCAAGAAAAACACCATTCAGCCTGATGTATAGTTTGTTCTTTTATTCATCATTATTTGAGCAAAGATGAACAAAGTTAAGCCCTGCAAAAGTAGAAATGCAGAAATCAATTAACATCAAAGAATCATAAAATCATGAAAAGATTTCAATTAAATTCCACAAGGTATCCCACTGAAAATCGAAAGATATGTCTTCCTCTATCGAATCATCGTATGGCATCGTTCAAAACCTCAATTAGAATCATTGACATCATATTCATTTAACATCAAAAATCTGTTCCTCCATCCTACAGATTATAATGAAATAGATATCAAGCTCGTGAGAACAACATCACTAACTCCTAGCGACAGCAAACACTTCAATTTTGCTTTCTCATTCTAATCATTAATCATCATAACATCATAGCCTCATCAATCATATTCATTACATGGTTTGAATGTGATAAAAATAATTAAAGCCTAATAAATTTAAATAAATTGAATGAGTTAAATGAATCACAAATTAAATCAAGAATTACCAACATTCCAATCTGAAATAAATCTATACAATCAAATATGCAGTCATGCATGAAACGATTCATTATGTTACTTATTAAGTACTTGTTCATGATTTAATTATAGACTTTAATTATTAATATATCATGAGGAGGAATTGAATGTCCAATTTATCTTCCTCCTTAAAATCTATTCACCTATGAAAGTGAAATTCACTAATTCCCTTTTCAATGAATTTCTCTGCAATCAACTAAAACAAAGACTAGATATATCATACTATAAGCCCTATAATCATGTTCCACTGATAGGATTAGAATTCTTGAATTTGTATTAATACCAATAATTTTCGTGCATAAATCAAAAAGAAGCTCAGTTAGCTTTTCTCTCTAACCTAAACATGAATCTAATAATTCCAATTTACACATTAACAATTTTGTATAACCATTTAGCATAACTTTCCTTGCAATGTTTACCTTTGAAAATATGTACTACAAAAGGGTATACATCATACAAAAAATATGTAGGTCTACTACAGGACGCTTACCCAAGATCAACAAAAAGGAAGGGGCACCAGAATCACTGATTACTGGAAAGACACCGCCAGGACATCGGAAATTCTCAATCTAAAAGAATCAAATAACCAATTACATATACTAACTTTGTAACCCTGATATTGTCATCATTATATCAACAAAATTAAGTTAGTCAACCTATAATTGGTCTATAATCCCCCCAAAGTCACTCCATTAGGATACATGCTGCTACATAGCATTCCTATCTCAAATGCATATAGTATTCACATTGCATAATTTGTGAAGGCTCTGATTTAAATCCAGTTTAAACTGTAATTAAAAATCATGCTACTAATATTCATACAAAAATTTCATGTAACATGTAATCCTAATGAAATTCTCATAACCTTAAAATTCAACATATCACCATGCACGTACATGGGCACTGCCATCTTGGAACGACTACACACATGTACCTAAATTAACACCCAAAACATGCAAGCCTAAAATTATGTTTTAGAACTTCTTTGATTTAATTCAAACATTACTTTACATTCTGCACCTAAAAGTTTGTCTTAATGGCACACTGAGCAAAATATACTTATGCAACATGCAAATTGTCAAATTGTAAAAGACTTCCTGCTCGGTAAGACACTGAATTTGGAGTGCATTAATTTTGAACATACATTTGTGTACAAGCCGAAAATAGCAAAGTGCTTCCAAGTTCCAAATTACATGACAAAATTCTATATCACAAAAAAAGAAACTAGACACATACCTAAAGTTTTCTGCTGACAAATCCCCCAACTCAAAATAGCTAAGAGCAGCATTACAAGTTGCGAAGCATGAAGTCGCAGCACACAGAGTTAGAGCAGAGGTTCGGAGTGTAGACGGGATGACAAGTGAAAAATTCTCCCTCAATGCAACATACTGATACACGTACAGTACATCGCGTCAACCCAACTACACCCAAAATGAGTACGATTACTCCGCATCGCATAAGCAATTTACAGAAAGTATTAAATTTCTTCCGAGATCAAATAAATGCCTAAAACAGGTGTTACATTTCATGTCTCCACTAAAGAATAGAACTACTTTTTAAATCGTAGGAACATCGTGTTCTACCCAAACGTTATTTGACCCCAATCCTAACATATCATCCATACCAAAACTCACTATGAAAATAAAAAGAAAAGTGTTTAAACCCATTAGTAGAGCAACACTCACAGGTGATAAGCATAACTTTACACCAACGCAATGCTCACTTTCCTATCATTACGTAATGTATCTGGCAAGCCGCCAAAGACATGGGATTCTCTACATTACACCGAGTGACTAACTAAATGTGTAAAAGTCAGAGACAACCTTAATTCAGACACAGCTTCCGTGCTTTGAAATTCACCTGGTCTCTAAATAATTGCCTACCAAAAAAATCAATTCCCGACACTAGGTATTGAAGCTAGGTCTAGCAGGTAAAATTATCATTAATTTTTCAAACTTAATGATAAAAAAGACAAATCTTACCACCTTCCAAAACAAACCGTCTCTACTGTCTCTACTCTACGGTGGCATGGTGGCCGTGATAGGAAAATCGGACGGGAAAAAAATACTGCCGACCCTTGTCGTTATGAGGTGCCGTTTGTGAAGTTATATTTTTAAAGATACTGTATATCATTTGTATATGTTTTTCCACTTAATTGATTAATTGATGAAGGGAGAGGGAGAGGGAGAGGCTGAAAAATTTGTGGATCTGTAAATAAACCATTGTTGTAACTAAGCATGATATTTGTCGGGAATTTTTTTGATTTATACATGTATACATAATGCTTTTGTTTAATGTGTCTGAGCAATTTATCTGTTGATTTAAGCTTATCGCACTTTTTCATAATAACATTATATATTTGAAAAATTTTCTATGCCTGGCTATTTATTTATCCTTCTGAACATCATTATTAAAAGACAGATATCAAAATTTAACAATTCACTAAATCAAGCCTCAACGAAGTTACCAATTCCCTTTAAGGGATACAGTGTCAAGCAAAGATATTGATATTGTGACAATTGTTATTTATAAATCGTGATAAGTGAATTCCCCCCCCCCCCCCCACATAAATGAATATTGTGAAATCATTTATACTTGAAAGAAAAGTAGATAAATACAAATGTATAAATAATGGATATTGTTAACCCTTTCAAGACAAGTGACCACATTTTGTGGTTTGGCTCAATAACTTTTGATTCAGAGCTCAAAAAAATATACCAGATGCAAGAGTAGAAAGAGCAAAAAATTCTGTACACACTGTGTCCATTTTTGTTGCATAACCATATTGCATTTGACACCAGGAATTTTAAAAAGGAGAATAACTTTTAAAATCCTTAAATTGGCAACACTTTGAGAGGTTCAAAATCACTGTTTTTATCAAAATTGGCAATTTTTTTCAACTTTCGACTAAGCTTCTAATGATGCATATTGTTTTCAAAGACATTACATTTTGTTAGAACCGTGTAGCACTAAAAGAAAAATATTATTGTTGCCAATTTGAAGAACAAAATGTGATCAATTTAGTGCTTAAATAATTCCTGTCCTGAAAGGGTTAAATCATCATTTATGAACAAGTAAAAACATGAAAATTATTATTCATAAATATCCGTACTCATTCTAAAAAAATTTCATATAAATAATTGTTTGACAAGGTAAATTATTGAATTATATACAAAAAATTGTCTAAATGATAAATTTACAAATGGCGGCTCATACCACGGAACCCCGAAAAGTAATCTTGTATATCGGGCACAAGAGGGCAGCAAAATACGTAAAAACGGTACAATCAACTGTTACCTCAGCCCAGTCACGGCAGACAACTTTCAAGCTCCAAAATTCATTTTTTTTCAATACCCGAGTGCAGAAACTTATCATCAAATTCAAGAGTAGACCCAAGGCAACGTGTTGGTAAGGCCAAGTAAAATAATATTTATGTTTCTCGTCCGGCTTTTTGAAAAAAATGAAAAAGAGGGGCTTTTTATTTATTATTTTTTATTTTTCAAGATGGCCGCCATCTGAGATTTTTGTCAATCCCATATGTTTTCCCAATTACACGAAACATCAAAATAATGCAGACACTGTATGTCACACAAGACCTGAACATATTTACAATGTTTTTAATAGTGTTAGCACCATATCAAATTCAGTTTAGTCCAAAATGAAAAGATGTTTGGTACTACAAAAAGTCTTGCACTCATCAGAGTAAAACTCCAGAATGAACAAAAAACCGAAATCGAACAATATAAACTAAATGCGCTTGTGTACAATGCAATGCACGTCCACATGTTCCTGATAAAGGCAACAATTCCTATGCACATTTGAATACAAAATTGCTTTGGAAGTTTTAAATTCAGTCAATTATCCAATACTACTCTAGCATCATGTAAAAGTGTAATTGTAATTTGTGACATGTTTGGTTTTCCTGTTATTGAAACCCAATTTGACATGAAACCATGAATTATTTAGGCTACCAAAACTGTCATGAAACTTAAAGATGTGTCATCCCTTAGCTTGTGCATTCTATAATATTTGGTATCAAAAGCATGAAAAATCTCGAATTAGTTTCATGACAGTTTGGTTGGTCAAAATAGTTCATAGTTTCATATGCAACGGGGACCCCAAACATTACAAATCGGCCCCCTAATTTATGGAATTACATGTACATGTGTCTCAAAATAAAGAGTGTTGTCTGCATTACAATAATTTTCATAATAATTTTTTTAGCACACCCTTACAAGAATAAAATTTGATTTTGTACTTGTGACAAAACCCTCTCAAGTTGATAGAATATAAAACTGAAGCATTTATATCGTGCAGCAAGCAAAAACCTTGCCCATGGTCAGATGGTTCAGCTGATCTTATTGTCCAGTTCCCTGACCCTGTGCGGCCGGCCGTGACAGAAAATTGACATCGCCAGCTAGCTGTAGCTAAGCAACCTCGCGATCGCGATCGCATGAACATAATGTATATATACACGACTGCTCGTCACTGCTGCAGGCACTGTGCGCGGTGTACGTGTATAGCTATAGAGTATGTGCTCCTGTGGGCGGCCGGTCCCCTGTGAGCAGCCGGCGGTGAATAAAAAATGAAAATTAAAAAAAAAATTTTGATATCCCTTCAAAAATTACCCTGGACAGTCTCAGGTAGGTTCTATTGCACCAAAAAACATACTCGGCCAAAGCAGTAAGTATCCTGAATCTCGCTCAACATCATGAGAAATGTACGCCACCAGTCATCGACAAAAAAATTGCAGTTTCTTAACTTTTAAGTTAAGAGACTATGACATACTTAAACCAATACTTAAACTTTATTTGTTCAATTTGATGTGTAATTTGATGTTTATTTAAGAGAATGAAGTTGATGGTCCATGTTTTGCTTCAGAAATTTTTATTTACACTACCACAGGGAAAGCTGCATGGGGGTGGCCGCTCACCAGTGCCATTTTTCTGAGTGGGTCTGGTGAGCAGCCACCCTGTGTAAAACGTGTACAAAATGCAGGTTTTTGTAGGAAATTGTAGTCTGCTTTCATTTTTTGGTCATGCCGTTTGATAGATCATCATGTTTGACAGATTTTATGGGTTTCAACAGAATATTATTAATTTTTATAAAGTATTGGAATGTAATGTATGAAATGTGATATTAATTTTCTTTCACTTAGTCACAAATATGATGCTGAATGCCCGACATATCATGGGCGGCTGCTCACAGGAGTAGAGGCGGCCGCACACAGGACCCCTAGCACCGTTTTGAAAAATGGACACTACTGACCACGTTATTGGTCAATAATTTTAATTTTGCCTTCTATTTACTTTAGTAAGCAAGTATTTGGACTATGAATTGATTGTATTGAATTATGTGCGAGTCTTGGATTGATAAATCAGCTAATTCCCTTTAAGCGGCCGCACACCAGAGCCTTTACTCTACTGTACGCGCGCTGAGCGAGTAGAATGAATGTTTCCCGACGGATTTTCGGATTTTTCGATGTTTTTAAAATATTTTTTTTCTCTTTTTTTAAAAATAAAAAATAAAAAATAAATTGAGGCGGCCTCAAAAATTGAAGCGGGTGGGGACGAGAAACATATATATTATTTTACTTCGCCTAAGTGATGTTCCAATTTTACCTTGATATTTATTATGTTTTGGTTAGGATTATTACAGCAGGCTGCACATTCAGCAAGCTACGTAATCTCAAGTGGGCCTGAGTGGTTCCGATACACAAGTGATTCATATATGATAGGAAAATAATTATTTAGAATTTCACTTTCAATTCTGAATCCCCAATTTTGGCACAGTAAGTAAGAGTTGAAGAGTCCCTAGATTCTAAATCAGGTAATCTAGCAAATTTAAGAAAATTAAATCTTGCTTAGAGCAATTTTGTAGTCTGTTTTTGACTGCTGCAACAGTGAATGTTGGACACAGTCCCACATAGGCAAGGGCCTATGAGTGCATCTCTCGCATTCACAATTTACAAGACACACAAGTTCGCACAATATTACAAGCACAGATTGGCACACGTGGGACTGATGATCTTGTGTGGCTAATTTTGAGACGGAAAATGCTAACAAAGCTTTATGTAACTAAAAATTTTACAAAAGCAAATACTAGGAAATCACGTCAATTTCTGCATGCAAATCATGTTACCTCTTAAAAGACAATTTTAGCAGTGGAACAGTGCAGACACAACAGCTGTTTACGTTTTTGTCCACGAAGGCCGCAGTTGAAAATAGCAGAACAAAATCTATCCGGAATCGTTTTGTGTTATATTTGTATTGCCAATCTAAACACTTATTTAGCCTTCAGATGGTGAAACCCTAAAATGAATGAAAAATTAAACAAACAAAATGGTTCATACATTTAAAATGAAATTAAATTTACGGAAATTGGTGAAAAATTTCTTTGGAAAAATTTTTAAGCTATGAAAACATAATGTCTGGAAAGGAAGGTAACACTGATCCACTTGATCTCTACGTTGAGATCAGTGCACTTAAAAGGTAGAAAAGAAGAAGAAGAAGAAGAAGAAGAAGAAGAAGAAGAAGAAGAAGAAGAAGAAGAAGAAGAAGAAGAAGAAGAAGAAGAAGAAGAAGAAGAAGAAGAAGAAGAAGAAGAAGAAGAAGAAGAAAAGAAGAAGAAGAAGAAGAAGAAGAAGAAGAAGAAGAAGAAGAAGAAGAAGAAGAAGAAGAAGAAGAAGAAGAAGAAGAAGAAGAAGAAGAAGAAGAAGAAGAAGAAGAAGAAGAAGAAGAAGAAGAAGAAGAAGAAGAAGAAGAAGAAGAAGAAGAAGAAGAAGAAGAAGAAGAAGAAGAAGAAGAAGAAGAAGAAGAAGAAGAAGAAGAAGAAGAAACAACCGTGGGGGGGGGGGGGGGGGGGGGTGACAACTGACAAGTTCAGAGGAGGCTGGGTTTAAAGGAAACCATAACCCAAGGAGAGAATCAATGTTATTGGAAAGTAAAAATTCAGAGAAGCACTTTACAAAAAGTTTCATTAAAATTGGTTAAAAAATGAGAGAGTTATGGAAGTTTGAAAAGTCTCGTTTTACTTTCTATGGGGATCCTCAAATTGGCAAGATTGCTTCAAAATGGCTGATTTTGTGGACAACTCTCCATTTGTTTTGTACACAGATTTTCAGATTTTCCCCATTATCTCTCAGGGTGCTCCTTGTCTCCTCCTGAACTCGACATATGTGGTGTAAAATACATTTTACCAGTATGTTGAGCTCAGAAGGAGATTAACTGCACCTTGAAAGATATTGGGGAAAATCTGAAAATCTGTGTACACTTGAACAAAGGTCCACAAAATCAGCCATTTTGAAGCAATTTTGCCAATTTGAGGATCCCCATAGAAAGTAAAACGAGACTTTTCAAACTTCCATAACTCTCTCATTTTTTAACCAATTTTAATGAAACTTTTTGTAAAGTGCTTCTCTGAATTTTCACTTTCCAATAACATTGATTCTCTCCTTGGGTTTTGGTTTCCTTTAAAGAAAAGGATGAATAAACTATATACTGGGAAGAGATCTTGCCCTGCCCGTTTAACCCCTTTTAGGGCTGCATGGTCACTTAAAAAAAAAAGTCCGATAACGATAAAGATAATGTATGCATGCGCATATACAAAATGTACCTATAACGATGACGATAAATATGGTCACACCTGAGCGATAAAACCGTTGGGGTTCTGTCAATCAAGCACGAAGGACACTGCCCACATGATTCTTCTGATCATCTAACGTCACCTCGAAGGAGCAAAAAACGACTTGGCTCTCAGAAAATATCGGTGAGCTCTGTCCTGAAAAAAAAATCGGCGGCAGAGCGAGACGATAAAATCTGAGAGGGAGGCTCATTATCAGGGGCGGATCTAGCTTTTTTCCAAGGGGGGGGGGGTTTGAGGGGCTGAGCTGGGTATTGCGAGGGAGCGTAGCGACCGAGCCCGAGCGAGCGAAGCGAGCGAGGGGGGAGGGTATCCCCCCTCCCACAGTAGGGAGATTTTTCATTTTTAGGGTTGCCAGCTTGCGATTTTAAGCATACTTGCATGCTCTATTTTTTCTCTTTTTTTTTTTCCTATGCACATTAAATGTTTACTTGGCAGCCCAAGGGGGGGGGGGGGTTTAAACCCCCTAAACCCCCCCCCCCCCGTAGATCCGCCACTGATTATATATCAGAGAAGTCTGATCTACTACAAAGAATTCCTATTAATTTTTCACATAAACAATTAATGCTTGAGCGATTTGGCAATTAATTATCGTTATCTTTATCATTATCGTTGTCGGACAAATTATGTGACCACAGCCATTTAGAAAGGAACGAAAGAAGGAAGGAGGGAAGAAAGAAAGACGAGGATAGATAGATAGAAAGAAAAGGAAAGGGCGGAAGAAAGAAAAAAGATAGACACTATGGAAAGAAAGAAGGAAATAAAGACAGACAGGAGGAAGAAAGACAGAATGAAAGAAAAATTAAAGGACACTAATGAGGCCTAAAAATCTGACCTTATGAATCTATTCCCGCTGTCATCATCATACTTTGTGGTATAGTATGCCTATGATTTGACTTTGAGAAAATAAACTGAGAGATCAGAAACGCTTTTAATTATTTTTTTAATTTTTATTTTCATCATCAGTATATTTTTTCTAGGTGTCTTCAATAATCAAGAATATTGTATATAGTGTGAGGCTGGACACCCGATAGCGAAATAAAGCAAGCTCTTTTTTTTTTTTTTTTTTTTTCCTCAGAAAATGAACATACTTATATACTGGCTAATTTACTTGTTGGGCTTCAACAAAATATATCTGCTTTTATCAATGCGGTATACAGGCCCATTCTTCTCACCCCTTCCTTGGAAACCTCTTTTGATTATAATTCCACTTAGGCCTACACTCACAAAAATATATATTCAAATATGAATAGAAAGACTCATACGAGGACACTTATAATACGACAATCTATTCAAAATGAATACATGTAGATAAAGTATCAAAGTCATTCGGATATAGTTTGAAGCTACGATATTAAGGTGACTTGGATTCTAGTCAAATTGACGAGTTTCTGGTTCAAAATTATAGAATATCTGTTCTATTAAAAAAAATATGAATAGACTGTCACAGGCGTACATTCGAATTGATCTTATTATCATCATTATAGTAATTGGATATTACCGCGAAGATACGAAGCGTATATTTTTAAATGGAATCCCCGCTAAAAAGAAGGCCCTCAGCAGGAATAGTAAACATTTTCTATTTTCTTGACTTACTTCCCTCGCACGCATCTATCCAACTGGATAGAGAATGTAAATGACGTATGCCTACCCCTGGCGTTTTATGAATGTTTCTAAGGCGATTTAGGGCGGAATTTCAACAACAAAGACAGCACACTCAACAACAATGACAACAAAACATTAACAACGACAACGACCCCACCCCCCCAAAAAAAAACACGGACAATAAAACACCAATATTGATAACAAAACAAAGCAACGAAAACAAAAACAATAACTCTGTATCTTTTCCTACTAACATGCTTGCAAGATTATGAGTTTTATAAGTTGCCCAACAATGAGTTCAGGCCCTGAAACCTTCAGTTCCCCTAAAAGTTCTCACAGGCTCGCTCCAACCCTTCTCTCTCTCTCTCTCTCTCTCTCTCTCCCCTCTCCCCTCCCCCCTCCTCCTCCTGCCCGTCTCTGTCTCTCTGGCTGTCCCTGACTTTCTTTCTTTATCTCCCCTCACCTGCATGTTTGTCTCTCTCTTTCTTCCTCTTCCACCACCCCCCCCCCCCATGTCTTAATTCTCTATTTCATTCGAATGCCGGATCCAGGGGGAGGGGCGCAGCAGATATACAAACATAGATCATGCCGATGACGCCCGCGCACTTGATAGTTTTTCATAATCCACTTCCGTCCAATAGTAAAATGTAATATGTCAGCATCTCCATGCTCAACTCTTTCCAAAGAGCAAATTATTGTTAGATACATTTAAGTGACTATTTCATCAAGGCTATTGAAGAATTCTTTAAAAGCAAGACTGGCAAGTTCAATAACCAGAAGTCGAAAAATCAGAAAAACAGATCAGTGAAAGTCAGAGGAAAATCTAAGAAAGAATAAGAAATTTACGATTTATGAATAATTATAATCAATCAAACGCCAATAAGCAAATTTTTGTTTTACACTGTAAGCACATCACTCATTTTGTTATGTGAAAAAAAAAATGATATTCTTATTTGTTGATGACAGCCTAACCGAATGGTAGTAGTGTGTATAAAGGACTGATTTTATTTCGAGTGCCTGAAATTAATGGCACACTCGCCCTTCATATATCAATGACCTGTAATATGGTCATCTTCAAAGTTATGTAAATAAAAAAAAAAGTATTGATGCTGTATACGTATGTTCATCATATTTTCCGCAATGGTAAATGGTAAATTTATAGTTGAACAACACATGCATACATGTACCTTAAAGTGAACTTGAACTTGAACTTGAGCTTGATATTTATTTATCCAATAACAATAACAAACACATGACAAAAGATATACAAATTCACAACAGAGTTAAGTATAAAAGGAACCAGAAAATAGCATGAGTGCTAATCGAGTCTGGTACCTTTAAACATTAGAAAACATTGATTAGTTAAATAGAATAAACAACAAAAAAGTTGTATGGAAAGGATTATAAAAAAAACTATACTACAAATATAAATGGATGAAAGGTCAGTATCAAATACCTAACTGTTTAATCAGATACTTAATATCTAGAAATTTATTATCAGTCATTCATTTAAAAGGTACTCTACGACAGTGCGTCCCCCCCCCCCCCAAAAAAGAAGAAATAACAGTTGGGAAAAGTCTCCCCAAATAAATATTTCCGAATATTTTCAATAAATTTTAATTATTGTAGATAGTTTAGAGTCCCTCCCATACAATAGCACACACAAAAATATCTGACTAGATATTACACTTGAGTGATCTAAAACCACTTTTATGAAAGGGTGCAAAATTCAGACTTGAGAAGAATAGGTGTTTGCTCTGACTGGTATGAACACAGTTGAGAACCGTTTGAAATTGACGGTTAGAAAAAGTCTCCCCAATTAAATATTTCAAAATATTTTCAGGAAAATGTCATACCTGTGATTAGTTTAGGATCTCTTCTACCAAATAAAGTTAAAATATCTCACAATATTTTACGCTTGATTGAGCAAAACCCACTTTTGAGAAATGGTGCAAAATCCATTCTTGACAAATGTTTGTTGTTGTTCTGGCTGGTATGAGCCAAGTTGAGAGTCATGAAAAGACTTCGAAATTTTATATTCTAATCATTGAAAGACTATTTATGAAAGATCAGACTTTGTTCAATGTATTTCCCGATATATCCCATCAAAACTTTATAGTTGAGTGAGCAAGCCAGATGAAATTAATAGACTCACCAAAAGTAACATTTTGAAACACTCAGCAAAGTAGTTAATTGCTCACTCAAGCATAAAATGTTGATGGGATTTGTAAGGATGTACAGAGAACAGAGCCTGTTATTTCATGAATTGTCTTTTATTGACCAGAATATGGAAATTTCTAAGCCTTTACATGACTCTCAGTTCGGCTGATACCAGCCAGAGTCAATATCAATTCTTGTCAAGACTGGATTTTGCACCCTTTCACAAAATTGGCTTTTGCTCACCCAAGCAATAAACATTGTGGGATATTTTGGTGTCATTTGATAGAAGAGACCCTAAGCTATCGACAGGTATAAAATTTCCTAAATATATTTTGAAACATTAATTTGAGGAGAATTTTTCCAACTGTTAACTTTTTTTCTGGGACGCACTGTAGTGTCTTTCTAAAGCACGATATAGATGTCTTTGTCCGCACAGCAAGTGGTAGTTCATTCCACACTGAAATACCTAAATATGAAACTGAAAATTTTCCTTTGGTTATTCTGACCTTGGGTATATACAAATTATTTTTTTCCTTTTGCCTTGTCCGATAATTATGCTGAATAAAAGAGCAATATTGAATGACTGAATGAGGTAACATTCCATTTACTAGTTCATACATAAAACTACAAATACAAAGTTTGTGTTAAAATTAAGCGATGAAATAGTAAGACAAAACACTTTCCTTTCAAAAAAAAAAATCAAATTTTGAAGAGACATGTCAAAAGTATATGAGCCATCAATAAAACACATTGGATTTTCGTATATTATCAATTGTTTTTTAACAAACCGATCACTGAACTATAATTGTACTGACCTACAGTTGACGCAAGATAGCGCAATTTCACTGTAAAAATATTAAACTACATACTGGCCTGTTTAGTCCCTTCTTCTGTAGCATTAAAAAAAAATTCAATCTGCAGGATTGTGCACATTTTACTACATAATTATGTAAATAAACAGAAATCTAAGATATTGGTTTTGAGGCTAATAAATAATCATACGCAATTACGAAAATAGCTTAGCCAAGAGAAAACATGACAAAATAAGGCAAAAATACGCCGTTCACAAATTATTAATCAAGCCAAATATTTCTACTCTCCAAATGTACAGGAGTGGAATTCCAGACTGTTTTGGGAGTCATAAATTTTTAGGGATCACTTCGTTTGGAATGAAATCTACGGTCAAAACAGTGGAATCCACTCTCAAAAGAGTAATTCAACCACTACTTTGCAGTGGATCCCAATATGATTTGGAGAAGATTCAACTCCAAAGGAAGACATCCCCAATGTGACTGCTACAACTCGTGGATTTCCACTCCCCTGCATGCATCAAGAGAGTAGAAACATCAATTATTTTTTACATCCTTTATGTACACCGTCAACGGGGACTGTCACCCAAACAGAGCTAAGTTGTATCTCTCTGGTAACATTCTTTGTATTTATTTTGAAATAATCATGACATCATCATCTCCGCACACAGTCAACACTCCCTGATCATTGGACAGGTTTTCACGCCAGAATGTTAGAGTGTCTTCCACGATATCTTTAGGTGCGTCTCGCCTGAAGTTTGGAGTTAACGTTAAGTAATCGAGAATCTGGTTGCCGTAGACGGAAGCCTCGTCCAAAATCGATGAACAGTCGAATCTTTGAAAAAAAAATATCAGAAAAAAGTAAAAAAGGGAAATTAAAAAAAAACAACTCGCTAAAATTCTTTTCTGGGTTTTCTCTGATTTCATTTAAACATAACATTTAAACATAGGTGGAAGACAAATTATTGGAGTCGCCAAGAAAAATGTCAGCAGATTTGTAAATCATACATACCTTCATGTGCGCTTCTTTTTTTTTTAATTGTAAGAAGAGCCCAATTCACCTTAACCAAAAATGTGCCACATACTCTGAAGGACAGGAGAAAGCAGTAGCGTAGATAAGGGAGGGGGCACGTGCCGACCATTCGAATGGCGACAACAACAACAACAAAAGAAAAAAGAAAGAGATAAAGAGAAATAGGGGGGGGGGGAGGGCAATGCCCACGTCTCACACCCTCCCCTAACCATTGACCATATTAATTCCCATTAAGTCAGCTCTTAAGTAAGTCAAATGCCCATGTCCGCCAATGTGCCATCAATGCCCGGGCTCATGCTACAAGACTGCTCAGAGAAAGTATCTATTAAACACAACACAATTACTAACCTTAGGGGCACCCGGTGTCTTACTACAACGTATCCGGTTTTCTCGGCTATGGACTGTACCTTGCAAGACGTATACATGTTCAAATGGGTTCTCTCTGTCAACCAAGGCTTAAGAGTGTACATCTTTCCAACTTGATTCTCATCTACACGTTCAAAAGGCATAACGACAGAAGAAAGACAAACATAACGCAGGAAAGGGACCTTTAATTTACAGGGACATTGTTTCATCAAATCCTTTTTTTTTCCATTTTAGATGAGTAATTAGATTTTGGTATAACATAATTGCCAGGAGGCAAAATGGGTATTAAGTAAGTATGTACAACACTGCTACTTACTGGATGATTTGGGGTGGGGTTGGGCACAACCGAATCGGGATCCCCCTCCCCCGCCTTTGAAACCCATGTGTAAGTACACAACGCCCCAAAATGTGTCCCCTTTCAAAAATTCGAACCAGAAGGCATGTGAAAACGTGACAACTTTTTTTTTCTTCTGTAATATGAGAGATTTTTTGTGCAAGATTTGAACAAAAATTGTGATTCCCTTTAAAGAAATATTTTTTTTGTTTGTCAGAGTTTTTTTCTGAATGGTATACCCCTCTATTTAGAAAATCCCGGATCCGTCCATGCTGCTACGTCACTCACCTGTGTATATGTCAGCATAGAGGATGCCCGCATTGTCCAAAGAAGAAAGGATTCTTTCAAGATCTTTATATAGATCTTTCATGTAATATAAAGAGTGAATGGCAGTTATCAAGTGGAACTTGACACTAGCCAATGAGCTGTCGAGGAATTCGGCATAGGTTCCTGAGAACGGATGGCATTCGGTTGTTTTGGTGACGTCACAGTTGTTGAGTTTCTCGCAGAAAGTTTGCAGCATTCCTTTGTTCGGGTCCACAGCAACCAGCCGGATTGAAGCGAAATGAGAAGACAACTTCTTTAGTATGTGTAATTCATGCTTACCTGGAAAAGGAAACTCATACGATTAATAATGATGAGATCAGTCCTTGATGAGAGTTCAAGCTTCAAACCACATCACCTATATCATACACACACACAAACACACACAAACACATTTTTTTTCAATGATCTTTATTTTGATTCCATTCAATAATTATACATAAATCATAAATCAACATTTCAATGAAAGTATATAACAAATAAAGCACAATATCATTTAACATCTTCTTTAAATAGATAACTGAAATTCAAAACTATGAAGAAAGCATTGAATGAAATCTTTTCATAAAATAGCCCCCCCCCCCTCCATGAACATGGGAAAACAATATTTATATCTTATAACTACATATACATTGTACTTTTCTGTAAGAAAAATTTAGAATCCTGTGAACACATATTTTGGGAATGCGATGATGTCAAAGCCTTACGGCAGAGGGTGATTGAAAAATTTAGTTTAGTAAAGCTTCTCACACACACACACACACACACACACACCCACACACACACACACACACACGCACTCTCTCTCTCTCTCTCTCACTCACTCACTCATGGATACCGCCCTCAATCCTGCTGTTTTCATACTTCTCCCATTTTAACAAATGCTTGTCTAACTTGTTCCTTTTCTTAGCTATCGCCTTTTCTTCCTCTCGATGTTCTACTATTCTCTGAAAAATTTCCTCGTGAGTAGGAACTATACACCCTTTGACCTTGACCTGAAAATAATGTATTTCATTTAAAAGATTACTGTATTACAGATTTTGATTTCAAAGTCTTTTCCATTAATCCCCACATATATATCTTTCCACTCTGCATTTTGAAGTTTTACTAAACTAAATTTTTCAATCGCCCTCTGCCATAAGGCTTTGACATCATCGCAATCCCAAAATATGTGTTCATAGGATTCTAAATTGTTCTTACAGAAGGAAACAGTAATTATTTTCAACAAAACCAAATTCAAAGAGATGTTCTTTTGTATATATTGCTCCATGAAGTAATTTATACTGAAATTCCCTAACTTTTGATAAAATTGTTGCAATTCTAGGTCTTATGAAAATTTCTGCGATTTCTTTTTTTAGAGAATTCAAAGACATTGTGACCATCTTTTACTCGTAAAGTACATAGTTGTAAATCTGTTACAAAAATTTCCTAAACCTTTCTGGAAGGTACATCTTTCAATAGAATATTTTCAAAAATCTTCAATGAAATATTATAATTGCGTATCCCGGAGTAGAAATCGCATAAGCTCCCTTCATATTTTTCGCTTTTCAAAACTGCATCACCTACCTTCCAAATTTCCATAATATTTTCACTACTTAAACCTAATTTACGGATATAATCAATTGTTTTCACCTGTTCTTTTTCTAAAATGTGATCCACTAGATAAATTTCTTTCTTAAATAAATCTTTATCAAAAATCATTGTACCTTTGGAAAGGTAATCTTTATTTTCAAAAATGATTGGATTAGCTTTTCCTACAAGAAAACTCCTGCTTTTCTCCATATCTTGCCAGGCCTTTAAAATTTCTAAATAAAACAATGGTACTTTAAAATTCAGTAATTTAACATCGTAATTACACAGGGATATAAACCTTCCACCCACTTTTCTAAAGCTATAGTCAAAGTAAAGCTTCTACCCCATATTCCTTTCACCATAAAGTAGCCGTTTTAACCATTTGAGTTTTCACAAATAATTCAAAATCTATCATTCACCATCCCCGTAATCCCGGTAGCAGATGACTCTTTAAATTCGGTATTCCATATGAAATCAAAACTAATTTTCTTAATCTCTGCTACTACCCACTTTGGAACAACTCATGATGAGGAAACATAATTCAATTTTGACAAAGCATATAATTTAAGCAAATGTACTTTCCCCATCACTGTCAAATCTCTCTGTTTAATTCCACCATCCCAAAAGTCTTTTAATTCTACTCAGAATCTCTTTGTAATTTAACTCTTCCCTCATTTTTATATCCAGTGAATAATATACTCCTAAAATTTTCATTCTAGTTACTATATTGCCCATCGATAATGTTCCCGAATCTCCCCACCACACACACACACGCACACACGCACACACACACACACACACACACACACCCACATATATATATATACATATATATATATATATATATATATATATATATATATATATATATATATATATATATATACATATTCGGACCTATTGCCCACTTATTGCCCAAAATGTTAAGGAAAGTTCTTGAAAAAAGGAAGGGGAATGCATTTCCTTTATAATCATTTCAATTTTCCAAACAAAGATGGCTTACATCTTCTCTTGTTTGAAATAAATATAACATTCTAAGAGAATGGAGGATGTAAAAGATGAATTATCATTTATTCTTATACGTTTTTGTAATTTACGGATCTTGTCAACGTGTTCGAGCTGGAATGTTTGTTTGTTTTACATGGTACAACTACATGAAACTGCTTTCAGCCACAAGGCTATTTTTCAGCAAGTCCGTGTTATACAACACGGATGAAGATGGAGATGAAGATGGTTCATATCGATCTGTTTACGAACAACAATCATATAATTACGATATTGCAAATTTACCATTATGGCAAATGCGAGCTAATTAGTATGATAGTCGAGCCTAAAGCCTTCATTTTTTTTGTTCATTTCTAACGGTTCCTTTTGATATCGATAACACTTGATCAAGTCTCATCTAATTCTGTAGGTCACATCAGAAGTTGTCTTCTCTTTGCACACATAGTTTTTCGAACTGTATTTTCGCATGGAAAGAAAAGTTGTGACAAGCGTTAAAATGTGTTCATGAAAAGTTTACAAAAGTGGTTGTTACCTTCTCCCAATCCTACAGCAAGCATATTAAACTGTTCTTTCTTAGCAAGAACGCTGATGAGCTTTCTGAGAACATCCGAGTCAAAATACCCCGTAATGACATCATAGATACGATCCTTCTGAAGAACAGTGGGTGATATAGCCAAATACAGTTCTCGATAACGGTCAATATCATTAGGTATGGAAGGTAATTCCTTCATCGCCTCCATCCATCCCTTCAAATCACTTTTCTCCGCCATTATGATGAATTTCGACGATGAAATCCCCCCTCTTAATATTTAAAAAAAAATTATGCTTGTATAATTATTTACTGTTCAGCGTGACACTTTTCCCGTACGTGATAAATAAAAAAAATGAACCCTTAGTTTGCACTTTCCGTGCTTTTTCGCCTAACGTTGACCATGGGGTGCCCCGTTAATGCATATTTATATTTTCATTCGTATCCTGGTCATACCGACGAGACCGACACCAGACCGATATCTGATCGAACGAAAGATATTACATTACCCCAAGTGGTCAAGAATCGGGCGGTTAAATGGAGTCGGGTTGGCCGTGTGACTGAGGTATAGTAGCCTTGCAATCGTAACGAAGTTGCGTGATTATTGATTGGGATATTGTTCATTGCATTATCCGGGGGTTCGTTTCACGCATGACGGATTGTTATTGATGAGCATACGGTCTATGCGTTATTTTTTTTGGTAATTATTGAATATTGTTTATCAGTCGGTGTCACCTGTACCTTAGAGGTGAAAAGACCTTATATTAAAAAGCATATATGGTGTTTGTATTATCTTTTTGTAATGATTGAATATTGTTTATCATTCAGTGTCACCTGTCATTTCGCGGCGAAAAGACCTTTTGGTCAACACTGCATGGCAAAATAATGCTAATGGTAATTCAGATTCAGTTCGATTTCAATGGGGTTAATTTTCATATTCTTATTTCATGTTTTTTATCGTAAATTTGTCAATGATAACAATGAAGCAATAGTATAATAATACTGATAATACCGGTACAAATGATGCTGACGATGATGATTATAATAATAATACATACTACTACTACTACTACTACTAATAATAATAGTAATAAAACAATTTTTTTAAAAGAAGGAATTGCTAGTAAGAAAATTTTTAGTAAAAATGCACAAACAAAAAAAATGTGATGACCTTATTTTCATTAAATCTCTTACTGCGTAAGAACGTGTAAATTGGAATCATACCCCAATATAATTATAGTCACTCCGACGTCCTGCTACATGGTCACGACAAGAAATATCCCCACCCTAGGACTATAAAAATCGGGTTCTTCTTTTCACTTATTTACAGCTGATTTTCTTGTAAAAGACGTCAGTCCCCCCCCCCCCCCCCCCCACTGCGGAATTGTGCCTGTAGTCCTATGCCTTTGTGTACATATATTTCTAATCAAATATGTGCATTTTGTTTAAAGGGCAATCCAACCTTGATAATAAGATGATTTGTGTGAAAGCAGAAAAATAAGAAAAACAGGATGGTGACAGTTTGAAAGAAATCGGACAAGGACTAAGAAAGTTATGGATGTTTGAAAAATGAGATCACTACATCTATGGGAATCTCAAATTGGCAATTTGGTGAGTCAATTGTGACATTTTTGTGGACAACTCTCCCATTTGTCGTACACAAAAATATCATTAATTTGCGGTTTTCTTCCAGGCGCTTTTACCCTCGGGGCAGTACTCAAAATATATTGGAGATACAAATTAATATTGTTATAGGTCCTCATGAACGAAAAGATCCTACTGAGTATGCATTTTGAAAAAAAGTGACATTTTAGTCATTTTGTGTGTTACAGCGAATGGAGGAGTTGTCCACAGCTACATCACAGTGACATTACCTATTCGGCCAATTTGAAATTCCCATATGCATAGTGATTACAACTTTCAAAAATTCATAACTTTCGTTCAAACTCTCACCAATCTGCTTCTCTGATTTTTCCTCTTTGTTTCAAAGCAACTTGCTATAAAGGTTGGATTTCCCTTTTATAGCTTCTGTAAAGTTGTCTGCTCGAGCATGAGGTCGAAGTACAAGGTATAAAATTAAATTTTCAAACTGGTTTTCAAAGCTGACATCACACAAAAAAATTACATTAACTATTATCCAAGCCAAAGGTTTTGCTTCTTTTATGATCTTACCAAACGTGATCGAGGGATGTTTACCATCAAAATACTTAGGCCTAACAAAGCTCTTACCATGTCTCGTGTACATGTCTGCAAAAGAAGAAGAAAATATAATGCCCTTTCTAATGATATATGTCTAGCAAACACTTTTAGTTTACTTCATTTTATGCGTGAGAGCTGTTATGAAATAAAGATGAGTTCTTAAATACTTTGGTTTCTCCATTTGTTTGCTATTTGATAAAGTCTAACTGAGAAAAGATCTTGTACGAAATCTGTAATTACCTTTAAAAAAATCCCACCTAACATATTCTACTAAGATTGTGAGATTGTTTGAATCAAAGGGCTATTATTATTTCGATATCTAACACATTACACAGATTTCCTGATAGAACAATGTGTGAGTAAAAGTAACCTACTGTTACTTTATTTATTTATTTATTCATTTCACATCTTTATTCAGGGTAGTCTGTTCAGTACATAATAAAACTGGTCTGCCACTGAGCCCAGATAAAGATTATACATGAAAAATACACAATTACAATTAAAACTGTACAAAAATATCACATTAGAACGTTTAACAAAATATCGAGAGGTTTATGCATGGTTGAAATAACAATAAAATCAACGATCAGAATAAATCAAACAAAACATATGACAAGACACAAACTGAATATAAACACAATTAACACTGCACTAAAGAACAATAACTAAATAATGATAATTATGTTATCCTTATTGTAAGATATGAAAATCCAAAATTATATTTAAAGAGTCAAGTTACACTAAGAACTGAATCAAAATTAAGGACAAGAAAGGAACTGTGGTAATCATGCAATAACTGTGATTATGGAGTTGAGAATTAAATCTAAGGGGACAAGAAATGGATAAAATGGTATATCAGAAGACAATGATAAAAGACCTTACATTATAGTCGGTCAATATTTAATTTTGTGTATATCAACAGCACAACAAAGTATCATATACTCATTAACTTCAAGCGGAAGCTCATTCCAAACTTCACTGCCTGAATATATAAATGACTTCCTGTTAAATTTTGTTTTACATTGAGTGTCAGCCAGAATAAAGAGCTAGTCACACCTCACCGATAACGATAACGAGATTTTTTTTTTTACACATGCTACAGCTGCCCTACTATTAACTTACACGAACATCAGTACTTACACCTACGCAAAACATAGAAGGGTGTAGCTTCAATTAAAAATCTCCTTATCGGTTATGGGTGATGTCTGACCTGCCCTTAACGAGCCAGTCTGTGTTATCATGATTATTTAGGCCTATCCATTTCATATAATAATTTGAAGCAGCTAATAATTTTTAAGGAGCAAGTTTCCGAGCGTGAGACTCTGAGAGGAGGGGTAAAATAATCGATTGCTTTGTACTGCACGCATGTAAATCATAAGGATCAAAGAGTTTATTTAGATTAATTGTGTTAGTGTGCGACGAATGTATTTAAGAGTAATAAATCATTAGCTATCGTGAAGTTGTGGCTGTGAAGATATTAACTGGAGAGAGTCACAAGGAGTTTTCACTTCAGGCTGTAATTTCTCAAGTGAAGGGGGGGGGGGGGGGGAGGTGGTCCAATACCGTAAGTAAATATTGTGTCTTTTGTGTCTAATAAGCATGTATACCGTGTGAACAGGAGGCATTGTTTGCGTGGGTGTAACATTATTACAAGACATATTATAAAGGTCAGTGTAAATTCATAACAAATACATTATTAATTTTACAATGCTATAGTGAATGGACCTGTTTATTATGTGAAAAGCAAACGCTGGTGTGTTAGTTCAGTTCAGTTCAGTTTTATTCCACATTGAGCAAACATGCAAATGCATGATAAAAAGTTCGATACATATATAGGCTATTGACTTTACAAGTCTATATAATGCAATCCACAACGAAATAAAACAATTGCAAGTGGAAGTGAAAAAGCTACTTTTGTAACCATTGGCCCTGCTGGTAGAAAAAAGGTATACTTTTTTTTTGTTTTTTTGTTTTTGTGTGTATACACACACACACACATACCCGCACACACACACATTGTTTATATATATTTATAATTATATATATACATGTGCATATATTATGAGGGAGAAATAAGGGGAAATGGGGCCCAAGTGAGTAAATGAAAGTACATGTATAATTGTAAGCAGCAATGGAGTAATAAAAACTATAGCATGACATGAAACTAGGCAGACAGGCAATGAAGCGGATCAAGCCCTGTCACGACTCTACAAATGCAACATAATTAATCATTCAATGAATTCACGATGTTTGTCATTAAGTCGGTGACGATATACTAAAACTTATAATTTGACACAGATTTATCCATCAGTCGCCCAAAATATTCACCCCATACGCTGTACCTATCTATCAATACATCATCCCCATGGCAATTCTTTGTCGGCGCTATATACGTCGCTGATTTCATCTATACAGTCAGTTTGTTTTGCAAGTTATTGGCTTCACCGATTTGTTTCTTACTCATTAAATCTGTACAATGACAGTATAATCTTTTGGAGACTTTTTTTCACATTTTTTTTGGAAATCACGAATGCTATTAATTTATGAGCAACAGGAACAAAATCCACTATTGAGATTGATTACATTTTTTATACATTACATTCTGTTCATGAATAAGAATGTGTTAGATTAAAATATGCAGTGAAATCTTTAATTTGAAAATATGTATTCCATAAAGAGCCTATTTTCTAATTTGCAGTTTCCTTGTTGTAAATTGGAACTTTTACTTTTACAGGTTAATATATATTTTATGATGTTTAAGACTGTGGGAAATTCAGGACCTACAGGGTTACACCCAGCACTGTAAAAATACATTAATCACTGGCAGGAAACGTTGAAAAAAAATGATGATCCGACATTTGCTCCGGCGACAATAGCTCCGGGTTATATTTCGTCAAAGATATAGGATTAAGGTTATGGTTTCTATTGGGTTTTAGGTTAGGTTTAGGGCCAGGGTTAGGTATTGTGTTGGGTCCAGGGTTGAAATTAGGAATTCCTTTAGTATATATAATTGACCGAAGAGCAATTGCTGCCGGAGCGTTTAATAGTTCAGATTCTGAACGATTTTATTTTTAGAGCAATCTTCCCATCACGCGATCTCCCACTAAAGCTGCCACGCCGATCCTGCCGGTGGCGTAATCGCAAATTCGTACGTGCGAGGAAAAAGATAACACCATCCTTGGCCTGGCAGCTTATGGTGGGATATCATAAAATCGTTCAGAATAATTATGAACTACCGGAGCATGTGACGTACAACCATAACTTGCTTTCTTAATAGACTACACTACTTATGTTTTCCTTTACAATTACAATGTTTACATTATACCAATTATTGCTTTATCAGTGTAAACCATAACCAAGTTCATTGAATTATGATCTGTTACATCTCTGTTTCAATTTATATAATTGTTATGTTCCTACTCTTAATATTCATGTGTACTGTTAAAAAAGAAAGAAGAAGAATTATGTGGAAATTAAAATCAATAAACTTTGAAACTTTGAAACTTTGAAAATTCTACAGCCATCGTGTATCCATTACTTTGAAATGACCACAAGACCATCATCACCGCATGCTGACAGCTTGCCCTGGTCATTAGACAGGTTCTCGCGCAAGGATGTCAGAGTGTCCTCCATGATATCTTTAGGTACGTTTCGCCTGAAGTGTGATGTCATCGTAAAGAAATCGAGAATCTGGTTGCCATAGACGGAATCTTCGTCCAAAATCGATGTTAAGTCGTACCTTTGAAAGTAGTAAAGGAAAAAGAAAAAAAAAAGAAAGGAAAAAGAATATAAGACATGAAATGTAATAAAATCTAAAAAGCACATCGCTAAACGTAAATCATTTTGTTCTTTATTTGAAAATAATGACCTGACACTTACTCGTCAGTCATATACCTATTTTCTTGGCTTCTTGGCTTCACAAGGGGGAGGGGACATTAAACAAGCCAGTAGTGATCCATATTTGAGCAAGATAATCAGTTTCTGGCCCCTAATATCCGTGGGGGTGGGCAAGGGTCCATTATTCCAGCCCTTATCTAATGCTAATTTATCATTATTTCGATAAAAATATCTTTTTGCACAATAATATCAATAGCAACAGCGGACTGCAATAAATGCATGCATAGTGTTTGTAAGCAAAAGGAAGCTATTGATCAGTTTATCTTGGGACACATTTTTTTGGATCAACAGTTCCTTCACAGCTGCCTTATTTACTATGCAATTACAATTACAAAACGTTCATGAATATATCGATTAATTTATGCGCTCTGACACTCACGCAAAGTCAGTGTAAAAATACTTATTAAAGAGAATGAAATGAATAATTGTGTCAAGTGAAATAGGTTCGGGCTCATGTGCTGGTCATGATTATTGCTAACAAAGCATCTGACAGCAGAATAAAAAACAAAATAAAAGGCAGTACTCACGTAAGGGGCACCCGATGAGTAACAACTTTGTATCCGTTTTTCTCTGCAATGGACTTTATCAATCCCGACGTCGTAGGTCTCCATGGGGTTCTATCGTTTAACCATGGATTCTTCGTGAAGTGTTTCGTCAAAATATTCTGATCTGCACCTCCGAAAAAGAGACAGGAATGGAATGAAAGAAAGAGGGGGGGGGGGGGGGGGGGGGTGAGAGAGAGAGACAGAGAGAGAGAGAGAGGGGGGGGGGGGGGAATCATAGAATTCAAAGCGAATTAGGAATATTATATGTTTTGTGGATGTTGCTTTGAAAGTGAAACAAACTAATCCTTGCCAAATTCTTCGCGTTATGTCTGCAGCACTTGAAACTGAAAAGAGAAGAGGTCCTTTGACCATGCTGAATAAAGCATCAGCTGAATCAAACATGAAAGGGAGGTTTTTGTGTAAAAATTTCGAAAAGAAGGGTCGACCTAAATATTTTCAAATTCGCTTCGAAATCCTCTTAGAAAATGTCATAAATATAGGGGAATTTTACCAAGGAGCCCTTAAAATGGTAAAAACTGGGATGTTTTACAGTCTATATTTTCCTAGTTTTCAAATAAGGAGGATGTAGATTACGTCAAATGTATTCTGCAGAATAGGGGAATTTTGAGATCCTGGAAAAGCCATGTTTTAAACCATCACAGAATTAAACACTTCAGGACAGTGACGTCAAATTCTATCGCAAAACAGGAACGGAAACTAAACATATTTCGTACAAAGTCTTTCAAGTAGATCACAGTATAAAATCTTCGTTCCAATGCCCATTTTGCTTTCATAAATACCTCTTTTAGGTAAGTGAAATATGAAAACGAGTAGCCAGAGAGAGAGAGAGAGAGAGAGAGAGAGAGATTTAGCAACTCTTGCAATTTGCTGTCAGGCTCTATAGCGATGACCATCCGAGCTTTGACACGTCGTTATTATCCCCGTTGCACACAAGGCGTCTGTTTAATTGCGTTATTACTATAGGCAGTTAACCAAGCATCTTAAAGCAATAAGTGAATGTGCCGGTAGAGCACGGTTCACACGAGGCGTCATATCGATTGCGTCAGTACCTGCGCTAATAGAGCTAGCTGTGAAGGCATTTTACCCATACTCCAGCTATTAAAAGCATGGTTTGCACTGTTCATTGCAGTGAATTCACTTTTTAAAGTGAATTTTCGCGACGGGAAAAAGACCGTGCAAGTCACTAACGTGGTCCTAACGTCAGCAAATGACGCCTTGTTTGAGCCAGGCTCATTATTTGCACTGCTCATTTTGCATTCACTTGTTGTACCATGACGTTTCAGAGGCCCCGCCAGTCGCTGACGCATTACGTCAGCAGACGACGCCTCGTGAACAACAGGCATCATTCCCCTTTGCACACGAGGCAGTTAGACTGCGTTATTACTTGCGCTAATCAAGCATGTAGAGGTAATAAACCTATCCGCCCATAATTCATAACAATTTAAAGACTTTCCATCGAGCATATACTTTTGTACGATATCACTGTCACATGCGCCAGTCGTTGACGCCGTCCCTTGATTGTCAGCAAAACAACGGCTCGAATGCAACGGGCTTTACACGACTAGGCCTACTTACCAGTGATTACGTCAGCATACAGAATACCTGCAGGATCCAAAGAAGATAGCATACTTTTAAGAGCCTCCGTCAGATCTCCAACGTAATAAAAAGAGTGAAAGGTAGTGATGAAACTGAACTTGACGTCAGCCAATGAGCTGTCGAGGAATTCGGCATAGGTTCCTGAGAACGGATGGCATTCGATTGTTTTGGTGACGTCACAATTGTTGAGTTTCTCGCAGAAAGTTTGCAGCATGCCCTTGCTCGGGTCCACAGCAACAAGCCGGATTGAAGCGAAATGAGAAGACAACTTCTTCAGCATGTGCAATTCATGCTGACCTTGAACAGAAAATGTAGACCCGAATCAATCAGTTTGTGAAATGGCAAGCGCTGTACTTGTTTCTTTCCTTTTCTTCCCTTCTCTTTCCTCCCCCCCCCCCCCCCCCCGTGTGTTGACGTTTCTATGCCCCTTTCAAGTGTCACTCGAGGCACGCCTCACCCGGCTCGCTTAAAACCACCACAGATCGGATGGAACGGGCATAATGATTAATTACTTTCCGCATATCAAGACTGATTTGTGGACATAGGCCCCAAATAAGATCAGTAGCGCCGACTAAATACATCATCGTTATTAAAACCAGGCCCGATGAATATTTTGTCCCTGAAATAAACTGTAACAAGATGAATTGAATGCGTCTCCTATTATGCTTCCGCCTAAATTCAGTTGATGGCTCAAACTGTTCTTGGAATAGTCTGATAATCAGAATTAAAAAAAACTCCAATTATATGTTAAATGACCTTTTTGATATATAACCTTATAACCCCAAAGTACGATCACTTTATCTCCTCCTAGTCAGGAATACAAAATAGTTGAGATATGGCGATAACAAAGCTGAAATACCCTAATTTCACATAAAATACAGAAATCTAATCACTTCGTGTCTCTATGGTGATACTAGCTAGTTCCAAGTTTGAAGTTAATGGCTCAAATTGTTCAAGAAAGTGTTAGCAAGGCAAAAACATGAAATTTCATGGTTAATGACCTCCAAGACCTTTGACCTACATTTGCCAATATCTAATCTGATCGTCTTCCTATGGTCATACATATTGTATGACTTCATACCAATGTTTTGTATTGCAAAACAAAAAATTGATGTCAATGTCAATAAAGATTTCTTAATGAAATACCAAAATACCATAGTACCAAGTTTAAAGTTGATAGATCAAATGGTTTTTGAGATATAGTGTTAAATAGGCAAAAACTTTCAAATTCAGAATTGACCTCTCTGAACTTTGACATTTGACCTAAATTTGTCAAAGTTTAGTCAGATCGTCTTCCTATGGTGATACATATTAATACCAAGTATGAAATTTATGGATCTAATGGTTCTTGACAAATTGCGATACCATGCAAGGCCAAAACCTGCAATTTCAGAATTGACCTCAGTTTGATCTTTGACTAGACGTACCCCCAAAGCTAATGAGATCGTCGTAAAAACGAGGCTAAGACCTGAAATTTCAGATATTGTCCTCTATGACCTTTGACCTACGTACCCGAAAATCTAATCAGGTCGTCTTCCTACAGTGATACGCACCAAGTCTGAAGTTCATACCTCAAATGAATCTTCAGTTATCGCGAGAACGAGGAAACTCATGAAATTTAACGAATCGGCCTTTGACCTATCGATCGTACCCCAAAATCTAATCAGATCGTCCTTCTATGGTGAACCATACTAGCCCAAGTTTACAGTTCATACCTCAGATGGTTTTTGAGTTAACGTGAGAACGAAACTAACACCTGAAATTTCCACTGATCTTTACGGAAAAAAAAAATTCCGTGGAGATCGGTGGAAGTTTCAGATATAGATCTCTGTGACCTTTGAACTTTGATCTACGTACCCCCAAATCTAATCAGATAGTCTTCATATGGTGAATATACTAGCACCAAGTTGAAGTTCATATCTCAGTTTTCGCGAGAACGAGAAAGCGGGACGGACGGAAGGACGGACGGACAACCCGAAACATAATGCCTCCGGCACCACCTTCGGTGGGCGGAGGCATAACAATTAACTTTTGTTCATTTTTTTCCAGTTGATTTCTCTAATACTGGGATCATGATATTATGTTCAGAAGTTAAATCTACTCTTGATAAAACATTAACAGAAAACAGTTGAAATAAATTTCAACTGATTGTTGGAATAAAATGAAACACTTTACAACAATTATGCAAAATTATCCTTAAGAATAATGTTTAGAACTTGAAGTGCAGTAAAATATTTCAGTTCATCAAACTAGTGGAGGATTAAGGCCCAAATTAAGTGTTGCTGAAAGTACACCCAATGCAAACGACTCGGATGATAAACAAATCACTGAGATGAGATACTAAATAGTAAGTGTTAAATAAACACATAAGAGAACAGACAAATTGACACGAACACAGAATTCCATTTATAATATCTGTTGGTAGTTGCTGTAACGTTTTGCATTTGGAAAGAAAAGAAAGAGATTCTTACCTTCTCCCAAACCTACAGCCAGCATATCGAATCGTACCTTTTTGGCAGGAGCAACAATCAGCTTTGCCATAACATCCGAGTCGAAATACCCAGTAATGGCATCGTATACAAGATCCTTCCGAAGAACAGTTTGGGAGACAGCCAGAAACACCTCTCGATAGTGCTCATTTTCATCAGGTAAAGAAGGCACTTTTTTCATTGCCTCGAACCATCCCTTCCTCTCGCTTTTCGCCGTCATTCTATAAGTATATAGAATGCAAGATGTGCAGGGATCTTTATGTACTCGGGTCGTACTAGCCTCATCAAGTTACTTCAAAAGACGCTTAAGGTCTGATCGACGAATTTCAGTGAAACGAGGTCAAAATCATGCAAGGTCGTCACAAGAGGGTGCCTAGATCTAGTGATATAAATTCTGTAATTTCATTACTTTACAGTCTTAAAAGTAGAAAAGGAAAAAAAAAAGAAATCTATATATATTCATAATTATGTTCATTATAGGACTAGGATATCACGAAAGACAAGAGGCTTAATCATGTTAATGGCATTGATTAACATTATTATGTTCATTGTAAGGTAAAACAATAGTCGAGTCACATTTTTTTTTTTTTTTTAGTATTGAAACAAATATTCGTATAGCTACGAATGAGACAGAGCCACAGAGGCGAAATGATAGTGAAGGCCGTCATAATTACGATCAAATGAAATATCATAAAACGTGTTAACTAATGATTATGCAAAGATAGATCAAATTGAACAGAAGAAATTCAAAAGCCATGTTAATTTCTAAAAGTTACCAAAATACATGCATCGCATTTGTATCGTCTTGTTCATTTTCCATTAAAGAACATTTTGTGCAATAATATAACACTTCTTTTAGAATAGCTGATTTTGCGATTTTCATATTTCTGATGAATTGATGTAAAGTAGAAACATCCTACTGCACCCATAGTGTGAGAAATGATGAGAGGCCACCTCAAAGGCCATTAAGGCAGGACCTGAACCTGATCTCCAAAATATGAGAGTTAACTCCCATGATACCTCATGCAAAGTATCAGATTGCAATGAACTTCGATCAGAAAAGCAAAAACACCTCAAGTGCTCAAGTGTTGATCGAAGAATTTAGTACATTCTGACAATGTATCAAGTTGAAATTTCAGCTGGGGGGGGGGGGGGGCTGGGTCTAGAAAATATTGACTAGAACTTTGTTAAATATATACATGGCAATGACCAAGGGCTTTCACATGTTTCGGTTATACACAATTACGCAATTAAACCTGAAATCGTTGATCAATATCGAAACAAATATTTATAAATCAAAATAAACTTTGGTCATTGTTAGCAGGTGTTCTAATCATTTTGACCAGTACTCTCTCTCTCTCTCTCTCTCTCTCTCTCTCTCTCTATATATATATATCATTCAAAAAAAAAAAAGGGATTTTTTTTTTTTTGGGGGGGGCGTCGCCGGGTGGGGGGTGTCTTTTGAAAAGGGCGACATGTTCTTAGTATCAGTGTTGTTATAGTCATATCTACCTTAGATTACATACTAGCAGTCTACCAGTATTGTGTAGTGTCGAACAGCTCATATCTGCGCCACCAGCACCACTGCCTGACATTGGAGTTGGCAAGTTTTGTCTTTTTTTTTCCAAAAGGCACCCCCCCCCCCTTGAAAAAAGCTGGTGACGGCACTGATATATAAAATATATATATATATATATATATATATATATATATATATATATATATATATATATGTGTGTGTGTGTGTGTTGCGTGTGTGTGTGTGTGGGTGGGTGTGTGTGTGTGTGTTTGTGCGTATCATATTCATAGAAATGTGTGACCCATATGATTTCCAAGTGACGCAAAATGAATTCGTCTCCCACAGTGAATGTACGCTACACAATATATTCAATTTAACCTAATAGAAGTGACATATATATTTCACGTTAAAAGCGACGGAGAAGGTTAACAAATTGAGGAACCAATGTTTCAAAACTTTCACCAAAGAAGGCAAATTTCATAAAATTCTTACTGATAGCAACATAAGTACAACATTTGTAAACTTCGCATATGAACGTAATCTCCTAATCGCAAAAAGTCAAATATCACAAGATAGCTCACAAAATACGAGTGAATTTACGTTGTTGTGCGTGTGAGAAATCTAGTATACAGGAAAAGAATGTAAAGAAGGTAAAGAATTCCACTATGCAATGCAATGCAAAAAGTCCAGAGTAAGAATATATAGTGTCTTAATAATCTTGAAAATCTTACGTAATTTATTGAAAAACAGAAAAAAGTTGGGAAATTCATCAAAATGTTAATCGAAGAAGACACTCTCAAACAGAAATTTGCTAACTTTTTGAGACACATCAAATATCCTTTTGGTAACCTTTAAAGGGAAATCCAACCCAAATAACAAGCTGCTTTGAAAGAAAGAGGAAAAATCAGAGAAGCAGATTGGTGAAAGTTTGAACGAAATCGGACAAGCAATAAGAAAGTTATGAATCTTTGAAAGTTGTAATCACTACACATATGGGAATTTCAAATTGGCCGAATAGGTAATGTCACTGTGATGTAGCTGTGGACAACTCCCCCATTCGCTCCAACACACAAAATGACTAAAATGTCACTTTTTTCAAAATGAATTACTCAGTAGGATCTTTTTCTTTCATGAGGACCTATAACAATATGATATCTCCAATATATTTTGAGTACTGCCCCGAGGGTAAAAGCGCATCGAAGAAAACTGCAAATTAATGATATTTTTGTGTACGTACGACAAATGGAGAGTTGTCCACAAAAATGTCACAATCTACTCACCAAATTGCCAATTTGAGATTCGCATACATGTAGTGATCTCATTTTTCAAACATCCATAACTTTCTTAGTCCTTGTCCGATTTCTTTCAAACTTTCACCATCCTGTTTTTTCTTATGTTTCTGCTTTCACACATATCATCTTATTACCCAGGTTGGAGTGCCCTTTAAATCAGTTTCTTCAAAAGTATCTTCATCCAATGTACAAGTAAGTATAGTTTATATTATTGTTATAAATTTAATGGTAGCTCATATCATCATTTCCCTTTACACTGCATGTATGTTTATGTATATATATATATATATATATATATATATATATATATATATACACACACACACACACACACACATACACACACATTTATATATAATGATATGAAGATTTTAATTCCAAAAGGCGCTATATCGAGTAAATTAAGGTTTTTAAAACTTTTCCTTCTCTATATTACTTTATTTTTGGTATAGAAATTGTATTGTAGGGCTAATGCCTTAGATCATTTCAATCACGTAACCAAAAAAAAATCGAGCAATAACTCTATTTTTTTAACAATTTCCATAAATTAAATTTTAGTGTATTTAGCGCCTTTTGGAATGAAACTCTAGTCGATCGTCTTTTTGCTTTTTTGTGTCGAATATCTATTTTATAAGACAGATACACAGAGCAATCAATGAGAGGTAATTACATTAGTGCATTAATTAAGAAAAAAGATTGTAAAAGAGTGTAATGGCAAATACTCCTTTGCTCGTTTTAACAAGCTGACATTACAATTTTGTTTATGTAAGTTGAATTGAAATAATTTAATTATTCATCAATTAACCCGGGGTGTAGTGTGTCACCTTTTAGAGACAGTTTACATTTTTAAAAATCGAGAATACTATGGACTAATACATGAGCAGAAGACTGATATTTACTAACAATTTTGAATCCTTTTACCTAATGCTACCCATGAATATGTGTTAAATGAAAATACACTATAACATATTTGAATTAGCAATGTCAAGTGTATCTTACATTTTTCACGCACAAGTAGGCAATTTTATTGCATGTTGTGATTTCCACTCTTACAGGTTCATTCAACATACATTTCAATTTGTCTGAAAAACATAAGAATGAAAGAAACAGGTAATTAGTGCCAATCTGAGGAAGAAAATCTGAATCACTGAGACCGTTGAAAATTCTGTTCCTCTCTAGTGTTAATCCAGAACTATATAGATATCTATTAAAAAGATCTCATAAACTGATAATAGAGAAGAGTTCTGTTCTGAAACATGCCCAAGGGCGGATCCAGGTTTTAAAAAAAAAAGGGGGGGGGGGGTCCAGAGGGTGAGAAGTTATCATTCTGGCAAACGCAAGCGCCGAAGGCGCTAAGCGCCTCTATAGGCATATATATATATATATATATATATATATATATATATATATATATATATATATATGCCTGTTTGACTATTTTAATGTTGAAATATAGTTGGGCGCGCGAAGCGCGCCACAAAAATTTGATAATACGAGCCTGAAAATGTCTTAGTTTGTACTGAAATTACATTTAATCTATTAATATTACATGGAATTATTGTTTATTTGAGATGGAAAATACATATATAATGATTGCAAATTACCATCTTTTATCAAAAAGTGCGGGTATATTTGTATAGGCCACCCCCCCCCCCCCGTACATCAGAACTGGGAGGGGGGTTAATGCATACCCCCATCCCCTCCGGGATTTGCGCCATTGGACTGTATTAATATATATATGTATGTATATATATATATTTTTTTAAGTTTTCCCAGATTTTCCAGTCTGCATTGCTGTGCAGGACCTCAGATGGCATGTGGCATCAACACAAAACAGTCCAGTGAGACAAATAAGAATAAAATCTGGAGATTTATTACTTGAGATTGGTTCTTCAATGTTGAAGTACTATGTTGATAACCTAGGAACTGGGTGTGCGCATGCTGTACAAACACACTTAGTAAATTTTAGTGATACATGTACACATTTTACAGCAATGAAGAATTATTCACTATAATCATCTATATTATCTCCTCCCATCCCTGAGATAACAATTCGCAAGTGTTTACATCATCATGAGTTATAAATCACAAATCACAAAAGAACACAAAAAAGGGAAAGTTCCTTAGATTCAGGAGTTCACAATCAAGGCCGATCAACAACAGTACCAATACCAGTTTTGCTGAAAATTCACAGGATTTAACAATCAACCACAGCATCTACTCATTAGGCAAAATAAATAAGTTTTGTATCACAAAACTAGTCATGGTGCAATGTATCAGATTCAAGCGTTCCCAATCAACAACAAGAAAAAATATATCAAAAGTCCTCGGAGAAAACAAACCTCCCCCCCCCCCCCCCCCGAGCACCTGTCATTACCTTTGAATTTCGTGACTTTGACCTTTTTGTTGACTCTGACAGACCTTTGACCTTTTGTGTGACTTTAAGTCTTGACCTTCACAACTTTAACCTTTATATGGACACATGAAGTTCACTTCTTGCGATGTACAACCATAGGGTAGGTGTAGGGAATACCAGACCCTTAAGCACGTTTGCATAATTTGCATAAACATGAACACAGACACACACTAGTAAGGTTTACCAATGCTTTCAGCAACTCTTTTTATTTCTCAGGGTACCGAAATAATGACAAAAATTTGTTTACCTAATGAAATAATCTCCTTAATGACGTCATAGGTAAATGGTCCATTATTCCCTATATACCCATGAAAGTAATACGAGACCGCTACATTTTCAACCGAAATCTCAAATATTTGTTGAGGAAAATGATATTTCGTTGGAAATGTAAATACCAATAAAGAATTGTTTTTTGGAGAGTATGTTTTGGTTTCATCAAAATCTGTTTGCAATTTTAACCAAAAATTTTATAGCATTTATCATCGGATAAATTCAATTACCATTTAAACGGCATTCAACATGTTCAATGTGCCGTTACTTTTGCCTCCGGCAACTTTACATTTTGTTGTTGATGATTTTAAGTACATCAATACTGAACAATTGACAATAATAATTTTAAAGATTACAGAGAGTTGTAAAATGACATTGAAATACGTCTTAAAAAGAAAGATGTAAAATGACGTTAAAACAACTTAACACATCCAACCAAACTCTAGTAATCCCGCGGCCGAACGGAGCGAACGGGCCCCACCCGGCCCATGCCCCGGCCACGGCGGGGATGCATGTCCCCACTACCAGTGGCGGCACCAGGATTTTTAAAGTGGGGGGGGGGGGGGGCAAATGGGGGGCAAAAGAAAATGTTGGGGGGGGGGGGCAAGGGCGGACAAAAAAAATTTTGACACTTTTTGTAGTGAAAATGTACAGAATATTCGGCTATAAACCTACCCAGATATGAGGACATTTTGAGCATCTAGCTGAACTGCCCGATTATAAAGAGGTGTTAGTTATATACTGCGAGCGAGCGAAGCGAGCGAGCAAAAATTTTGACATTTTTTGTCGTGAAAATGTACAGAAATTATATTATTATATTATTATATGAAACTACCCAGATATGAGGACATTTGAGCATCTTGCTGCCTGATAATAAGGTGGTAGTTATACATTGCGAACGGGCAAAAATTTTGAAACTTTTTGTGGTGAAAATGTACAGAAATGATTATTTGGCTATAAAACTACCCCAATATGAGGAAATTTGATCATCTCACGGCCTGATTATGTGGTGGGAGTTATAGGCCTGTATTGCGAGCGAGCGAAGCGAGCGAGCAAAAATTTTGACACTATTATAGTGGAAATGTACAGAAATTATTCAGCTATAAAACTACCCAAATATGAGGATATTTACACGAGCTGAGCGAACAAATTTGCCACATGCCCCCCCCCCCCCCCACTTTGATGCCGCCACTGCTTTCCAAGTTTCCGTTTTCTTTCTTTTTCCTTCTTTTCTCTCCATTCCTTTTTCACTTTTTTCTTTCCTTTTCTTTTCTTTTTCATTTTCCACCCTTTTATTTTTTTCACATCCGAAAATTATTGGGGGGGAGGCAACTGGGGGGGGGGGCAAAGCTTCTGACTGGGGGGGGGGCAAATGCCCCCCATGCCCCCCCCCCCCCCTTGGTGCCGCCACTGTCCACTACTTAATCAACTGCACTAGCGCCGAAAGTTTTTATCAATTAACCTGCAGCAGAGCTGCATTTATATATTTGGGCCAAGCAAAAATTATTTACCTATATGGATACTTGTGCTTTGGTATTGTCTAGAATGACGAGTTGCCTCGAATGAGTGACTTGAAGTTGAATGATGCCGCGTGCAGCCTGCCTCCTCGAGGGTTGCAAGCATAGTTGCAAGACAGCGTACGTACGATCAAAAGTCGCATGCATAAACCTATGCGTGCCGCGCCGCATATCTGATCTGGCATGGCAGTACAGTACTTAGGCCTACTTTGCGACGGAGAATGAAACAATGGGTAAAGAATAGGGCCTACGCAGTATCTTGCATGATCAGGTCGGCAGAATTTCTGGGGGGGGGGGAAACGCCAAGAAAGACGGCGCCAAGTAAAAAAAAAAAAAAAAAAAAAAAAAAAAAAAAAACCGGCGCCAAAAAGGGGGGGGGGGGGTCCGGACCCCCGCGACCCCCCCTCTGGATCCGCCTATGATGCCTCATCCATTAAAAAAAAAGAAAAGAAATCAAAATTGCTTTTTGTTGTTGCATGAATGTACTCATTTTCAGGTACACACACACACACTACACATCAAAAAAGTTGAATTTTCAATGGAAAGATATCTGGCTTTGAAAATGAGTTTGGTTACAAATGTGCTACATCCATTTCAATTTGGTACCAAAACATGCTACCTCAAGAATACCATGGCCTTCTCCGGGAAACGACCAATCACAGAACAATAATCGCGTACTGACCCTCAGTTTCCCAGCCAAAAGAAGGAGGTTTGCTGCACTGTTTGCACTATCTG